>MU105840.1:0-268373 GCA_012274485.2 Sinapis alba | reverse complement strand
AAGTAAAAAAAAAAAAAAATAAGCACCCCTTTTTAATGTATTGGGTTGATGGTGCTCTAAGACGTTTATCAGTATGGGTCCCATCGAATCCACAAGCCTTTCACATTCACGCAAATATGGTACTTGTAAATGGTCCACGAACGAGTCTGCAAGACGTTATTGTTACGATATCAATACGGCAATAAGTTTATATTAGATGATTAGGTCGAAAAATCAAGATTCAAAGATATGATCAGAATTATAATTTACCATTTTGAAAAACATGTTACCATAGCTAGGATTACAAAAAAGAAGATATATATATATATATATATTTATTTATTTATACCAATAAATTTGATGTTTGGTCCATAATACATATTACATGCATGCATGGTTGCCTATTTTCTAGGTCCTTTTATACATATGTTAACAGTATTACTGCATTTTCTTACTGCTATTTTCTGTTATGACTGTTCTCTAGACTCTAATCCTAAGAAACTCCTTTATATATTTTTCATCTAAACTAAGATTTGCTAGATCGTGCTTGTATGATTCAAAGTGCAAATTTCACTTTCAGTAACCATGACCAAACTACCGTTTTAATCAGACAGATTAACATTAGTTTGCACTTTGCACGCCGTTTGTTTGACACGACATGCATGTATTATCATGTGATAAGTTTGAATTATTATACGATCAATCGCTGTCTAATATATAACAACATTTCCAAAAATATCAAATTCTTGTCTTAAATATGTATGGTACGTACGCATGCCGTCACAAGTATGGCAAACGTACAAGCCCCATATATACCAAATACAGAAATGCTAAGGATTCTATAATTTCCCCACCGTATATAATAATAACACTTATCATTATTATATAAACGTCATTATATATCTTGGAAATTCCACAGACAGCCATACCGATGGAAGAAACATTTTTTGTTAACTAGTAAGTAAGTAGTTGTGAAATTATATACGGAGATTTTTCTTCTTCTTTTTGGATGGCTGAACTGATCCTAGTCGATGTGAGGTCCGAATAGAAACTGAGCTTTATATATATAAACAGATCTAGATAAACAAAGTACGTATTATCATGTGGTTAGTTGAATTTAAATGTAGATAAACACATCTAAACAAAAATCTTGTATGATTTACACGTTAATTAAATATAGAGGTATGATACATACAGCTCTCACTGCATCATTAATTATGAATTACAAGATCTGATATTACATATTTGATTTGGTAGATTGAAATAAGCTTCTTACACAATATGGGTTTACTATGTAATATCAAATCTTTGCGTATGCTGCTAGTTTCTTGAAGATGTAGATGAAATGTAATTAATACCAACAACGATGCGTACTATAATGTTCAATGTATCTTTAAGATATATAATTTATATATTGACATGGTAGGTTTTGAAAACGTACAAAATGTCTACGCTGACTTTTGCAGTGGTGATCTGCTGTTTTCATTTTTTATGATCAAAATATAACCCTCATTCCTGACTATGGTTTTTTGGGTAATCTTTTCAAGAAATACCAAGTATTACACCTAACTATTCCAAATATACATTTGTACAAATATCATCCAAGACTCATCCATGACTAAATTAAAAAAAACGAATTCTTTTTAGTTTCGTTGATTAGATTTTGTAAAGGTAATTTTTCTTTGGTCCAAAATTCTCTGCATGCATGGTTTGCCTTTTATTAAAAAATGATATACATCAGCTGTAGTTGTAATTTGGTTATAATTAATTAACTATGATGAAAGCAGTTTTGAAACTAAAACTGTGATTATGATTTAGAATATACATGTTCCATATATTCAATTGTTTATTGAATTTTTGGTTATCACAAATGACAAAGCGTTGCCCCAAAAGGTATGGTTGAGATTACAAATAAGCATATGCATGGTTTACTAAAATGCAAATCCCCAAAAGATAACATTACTTTATCAGTTTTGGTTGGCCAAGTTTGCTTGATATTTTTCCATCAGTCAGATTCCTATAAGAATATTTTTTTAGAAAAACTCAAAATTGTTGAGTCAGAAAACAAAAGACACTATAGTTTTAGCTCAAACTGTACACGTATTACGATATGAATTATGCATCAAACTTACAAGTGACATCACCATGTCCAGGTATATATGAAAACTAGTATCAGTGTATATGTTAGGTGAGATTTATGTAAGCGTCTCGAGAAAGAGAAGTGATATACTCGTATAAAATCATTATTATTTGTATTATATACGGTTGCTATTGCTTTACTCATTTAAACATCCTTATAAAATGTGATTTATGTTTGCTTCTTAACATTGTAATAACACATTTGGCCTTGTTTGACGAAGAGAAAGCACTACCCGATATTTTCTCTAAAAGTTCAAGATTTTTTGGGACACAAGTCAACACAACAAACACACATGGAAGACTATAGCAAGGACATGTGTGGTCTTGAAAACCAAAACACTACTAAATTAGATTTAATTAATGGACATATATATGACGAAGTCACTAAGATATGGTTCATGAACAAAAGTAAGAGTTTTCAGTTAAGAGGATAAGATTTTATGTATCATTTGAATATAGACTGTTTGGTCCACCACTCCTTGACGTACGGGTGTCATTCACCTATATAAATTATCTGCGTTTACAATAATCTTCTTTTTAGTTTCCACAGTAATTAATTTTAGACACATGCATTATAATATTTATAGAAAAACATGGTCTAGTCTATTGTAATATTGGTTGATGTTGATGTTTATGTCAATTATTGCGATTGTCCGATAGGGTGGATAAGTTTACCAAAAAAGTTTTTCCATCCATCATGATTTTCATGCATACAACTATATATACCAGAGGAACATAGTGTACCCAATCAAAGAGTTCGCCAACATCATAAAGTCTTTGCATGTCATTTTAAATGATTAATAACTCATCCATATTTGAATTATAATCTTTTCTTTGTCAATGATATGATATGGTTTTGTTCTAGACAATAATTGTCTAATCAATCACTTCATACTGAATAAAAAGTTTTTTCTATCATTTTATATTGTTGCTGATAATCATATATGATGACACGTTTTTGGTGTTGGTTATCTTTCTATATATTATTTTTTAGGTAACTCATTTGATAGAACAATGTTTTTTTCTTTTATAATTCATGCCATTAGACAAAAAAAAAAAAATTACTCCGAGGAGAATCGTTTTTCTTCTCATCCATGATGGACGCATACACTATTAGGTATGAACCTGAGTTTATAACAAGGCAAAAACATTAATATACGTCGTCACACTACAAACCCCGAGTAGCTGCGGACCTGCGGTATATATTTTGCATTTTTCTTTGGTACTAACATGTGATAATATTAAAAGAAACTAATGTTGTTACATACGTAAAGTATATAGTGTGAGGAATTTAAACAAACGTTAATCGATCAAATTCAAAGAAATAAAAATATCCATAACTAATATGCAAGCCTAGAAACTAAACTAATGTATGTAGCTACTTGCATAGATCCAACTCACATAGATAATGTAAATTGTTACAAGAAGTGAAAATGTTATTAAAAAAAATTATATATATATATATATATATATATATATATATGGAAAACCGAATTTAAACGTAATATTCAAGTGAGATACATTATTTGGGCCTTTTCACTTAAGGACTACCAGTGGCCCATGATATTTTTCAAAATGTTAAAAAATAAATGAGCCCATAATCAGTTCCTGCTTGCTCTTAGAGCTCACCCAAAGAACTTTGCTCATTACTGAAGCAGACAAATTCTTGAGAAAGTCTCAGTCCGGTTCTGTAATCAATCACTGTTTCACTTCGTGTCTGTGCTTTTTTAGTGATGGAGTTTGTTGTTGAAGAAGGAAAGCAAGTGCATGAAGAATGCTCCACTTTGATCCATAAGACTTCTTGTGAAGACTCAAGCTTTCTCTTACCTTTGTGTGTGTTTTCAGTTTATGAGTCATCTTCAACTGCTACTACACTTGCTCAGCAACGGTCTCCACTTTCAAAAGTATTACATTAGTTTTACCTTTGTGTTTATCTTTCCAAAGTTTCTTTTGTTTGAGTTTATGGAACAGCCAGTTACCTTGAGGTTTTCACAGTTAGTAAGCCATTCTAAGCTTACAATGTTGATTTAAAAAACAGGGAATGTTGATTAAATTCGCGGAGAACATAGCAGATTTTGCTGCTTCAAGTTGAAAGAAACATGTTATTGTGCTTTCGAGTTTAGACTTCCAAAGGTTGCATAACTTGGATATGTCTCGGTAACTATAACGCCTCTTTTACTTGTGTAGTTATGGACTTCTTCATTTCATTACTAAGAGCAACGTTTTTACAAGTTAAGTTTGTGTTTTCCTCCTTCGCAATTACACAGAAGCTAATGGAAGAGATGATCACTGTGAAAGGCTCGGATTTAGGAGATTGAATGAGTATGATCCAGAAGGAAGATGTCGGAAGTATCTTAGCTCTGTCTTTGAGGAGAACTGTAAAGAAGAGCTGTTGACTTTCCCCTCAGAAGATGAGCTTGAAGACATAGACTATTACTCCAGCTTGCCATTTGCAGCTCTTTTCTCAGCTTTTAAGGTAATTCAATTAATGCCTTACAATCTGCAATTTATCCACATGTCCATTCAATTCTAAACTGTTTGGGATTAGGCAAGAGGCTTGAAGGTGACATGCCTGCTATGTTACTGTTCTGAAGGAGACAACATTCCTGATGCATTCCTTCTAGCAGAGCCTGCATCTAAGCTTACGAGTTTAACTCCTGACAAATTCCATGGTAAACAAAAAAGACGTTCTCTTGTTACAAGTGTATTAACATCTCAGAAACTCACTGTGAGTATTCTTTTCTGCAGGGGAAGAAGGTGGGAAATGGCAGATACCGTATTCATGGATAATGTCCATGTTTTAAGACTGTTCTTCTAGCTCACATAGTCAGACATGTTGTAGTAGTACAAGTATGATACTATGAGAAGTTTATGAACACTTGAGAAAGTTTAATCCGGTAAAGACATTTTGTCTGGGGTTTGCATCATCAAGTCTAGTACTGTATGACAGACTTAAGTAAAATTTTATTATTAGGAGAAAATGAGTTAGTGAGGAGATAACAAGTTTCTAAAACCATGACGATAAATCGCCAAACCAGAATCTTTAACCGAACACACCCGTGTGTGAGGGTGCAAACAATAATTTTAATGAACAATAATGTAAGAAATATCGCTGGGACTATAAAGAAAGTAGTTGAGCAATAAATTCTGGAGTCATTGTGTTTCATTGTATAGATAGGCCAAGCCAAGTACTTCTGACCGGTTTTTATTGCACCTTTATTGCCATCAGAAATAGTATTAAATTTACATATATTTCAAGCAAGTAGCTCTGGATCTTGAAAGAAGAAATGAGGGTAATGTGGACTTAACTTATGTACATGTAGCTTGGTTATTAGATACATTTTTCTGTACTAGTACAATCTCATGTATATATAGAATCACAGTCTTAGAGTTATATCATATTAGTCAACCTGAAAACTACACTTCTGATGTAATTTTACATTAATTTTTAAATTAACATCCACCCACCAAATAAGCATGCCATTAGTCAAAATCATATGAATAATAATCTTAGATATTACAACAACGATGAATATAACCATCTAGAAGAGAAATGAAATACATTGTAAATAACAATTTTTTCACTTGGTTTGCTTTATCAGAGGCAGTGTGAACTATGAACAAATGGAGAAAATGAAAGAATAATTTTCTAAAAGAGGCTTGAATGTAAAAATAAACAAAAGTCATAAAAATTCACTTAATAAAGTTCCAAGACCATTAGTATCAGAGTGGGTCACCACATCAAATCCACATTAAAATCAAACAACCCTAAAGCAGCCACTATCTTCTTCTTTTTTCTTTATTCCCCTCAAAACTCCATATTGCTAGATTTTGCTTCTCTCTTTTCACTAGCTAAATGATTATACTACAGTTAGTTATAGAGATTAATATAGTATCTAATACAGAAAACTAAATTTGCATGTAAATAATTAGATTCCATGATCGGATTGCTTCCAAATTTGCAATTATTTGATTAATTATGAATTTATTTTGGATCGTTGTATTCGTCAGCATTAGATTTTAAAATAAAATAAAAAAGCGATGAGGTGGCAATTAGTGTCCGAATACCGTTTACCTTTAGTCAACGCTGAAGTCCCCAAACACTCATTTACGTTAAACCTTTCACTGCGAGCTCTGTTTTTAGCTCTTTCTCTGTTAAAGACTTTTTTCTTTTCTTTTTAACATAAACTACCAAACTATCATGCGATTTGCGGCGCCACCGCCACGTTCCGGCGATATCTCCCCGGTTCCCTCACCGGCGCCTTCACCGTTTTCAGGTGTATCTGAGGAGATTCTTTCTCGTTCTTCGGATCCTCCTTTACAGTTTAGTCCTCCGTTGATCGCTATGGTGGTTGTTTTAGCCGCCACTTTTCTCTTCGTCACCTACTCTCGTCTCATCTCCCGCCGTTTTATCACACCTCTTCTCCGTCGTTTTCGACGGTGGCGATGCCGTCGTCGCCGTCTCCTTCACCTCTCTTCGGCTTCAACTTCATCCTCCGATCGCCGATCGTTTTCTCAATTCCCTTTCGACTCTTTTCACTACTCCTCCTACTCGCCTTACGGATTAGATGAATCCGTTATCAAAACGCTTCCTCTGTTTCTCTACTCCGCCGCCGCTTGCACAAGGAAAAACGTTTCTGCTGCGGTGGGGAAAACCTCCGCCGCCGATTGCGCTGTTTGTTTGTTGGAATTCGAGGAAGGAGATTACGTGCGCACGCTTCCGTTATGCTTCCATGCTTTTCACGTTGAATGCATCGATGAGTGGTTACGATCTCATCCTAACTGTCCGCTTTGTCGTACGGCGATTCTCCGATCCGGCGTCGTTTTGCCTACGTCGCCGTTCGTTTCCTTAATGGCTCCTCGGATTCCTCCAACCTTCGACGATGAAATCGCGTCTGCTGCGATCGATGAGGAGATCACAGCGTCAGTGGAAGAGCAATCACCGGATACTTCACGGTTTCGGGAGCTGAAGCGATCTTACTCGTTCGATTACGAGAGGGAAGAATCGGCAGCGACGGCTTCACCTTGGAGACACCGAAGATCCACGTGGAGCAAGCAGCGTCAATCACCGTTCGGAAACCTAATATCGAAATCGAGAGTGTTCTCGTTACGTTACCACAGAAGCGCGAAATCGCGGCGGAGATCGGGAGTGTTTTTCCCGATATCGGAGCGGATTCCGGCGACGGGAAGCTCATCTCGGCGGACGAAGTCGATGACAAGTCCTATGTTCTTCAGAACAGCGCCGCACTCGTCGAGCCGGTTGAGATGCGGAGATCCAGAGGCGCTGTTGTCGCCGGAGAGATGGAGGAGAGGGGACACGTGTAGGGTGGATATGTAAGATGAAATTAGACGGTGGTGATGAAGGAGAAGAGCATTAACTGGAGTGTGGGGTTTGGCATTAAATGGAATTAAAATGAGACGAAACAGAGAAGAGAGTTTCAGAAAATGCTCAGCTTCTTTGCTTCACAACAACAATAACAAGGTTCGTTTATTTATTTATTTATTTCGATTTTATTAATCCATATATAAAATTTTGTTCTGTTTTGCAGTTTTTCTACTTCAGTATCATTAGTGGGAGTCTCTCGTCGAGAGATCCGCATTGCAGATGCTCTTAATAGCGTATAAAAATACTCTGCAATGGCATATCTAAAGCTGGAGAAACCGAACTGAACCCGGTCCGAAGATAACTGAACTCAGATCCAAAGATTGGAGACCGTGAAGGTAGTTAGGTATTGGAGTATCCGACCACGTTGTGACTGTTTAGTTAGT
Organism: Sinapis alba; assembly: GCA_012274485.2. Taxonomy (NCBI): domain Eukaryota; kingdom Viridiplantae; phylum Streptophyta; class Magnoliopsida; order Brassicales; family Brassicaceae; genus Sinapis; species Sinapis alba. The sequence continues at coordinate 260,486 of MU105840.1, read as the reverse complement.
ATATAACTAACTATATACTATTATTAGAGTAGTGTATTTCTTTTGGAGTGTCAAATGCATTAACTTCCAAACCTGCCAAAGTTATTATAGAAACGAAGTCAACAATCTCATTCAACTTTCGTTTCTATAATAACTTTAATATTGTCGGTCGCCTAATTGCTTTTATATCACGGAGTTTTATGTTTGCTAAGCTTTTGTTCAAGTGTTTATACTACTAATTTTTCTATTTTAGCTGTCGATTTAATTTGACCAAAAGTAATTCATGATACTATGGAGAATGATGTTACATTTGAGAAGGTATGGATCTATATTGCACCTTTGGTTTCCTACAAAACGTTATTGATAACATTACAGATATATTATATGCATGGGAGCTAGCTACAACGCATAGCCTCTTACCAAGATTTTTTCGCGGAAAATGGTTATGATTCTAGTTGGTAAAACTATAATTCCAAATTAAATCTCTTAAGTATAATTTCATCTAAATATTATGGATTCTTTGGGGCATTTTAATGACAAATATCATGGATACAACACACATAACTTTTCATCTACAACACAAACAAAAAGATAGAAGAAAATGAAGAGAAATTTGTGGTTTATTGCTTTGTTTCTAGTTCTCTCTTCCGTGATTTCATCTTATGCAGCTTCAACTCAGCCATACCAAATCCGCAAACTTTGTAAGTACAGTCAAAATTTATCATCTGATTTGTTTCATATTTTTCATTTTGATTTACTAATTAGCGTCTATTTATCCTACAGTACCTATAAAAACACCCCCTAGTAAGTCAGGATCTGCCCGCCAATGTTGTTAGCAAGGCGGAAAGCAGCGGGAGAAACAGCATGAGAGAGGCTGGCTATGATTCGTGGTGGTTTAGTGGACCGGTTTACAAAAATATTTTTATTATATAGTTAAAAGTTTACAAGACAATACAAAAAGATACATCTAAAATTTCGCTTGAATTGAATCCCTGTGAATACAATAATTTCCATCTATACGCATTTGGGTATCTTTCACGGGCTACATTGAACTATGTGGTGCATATTTCTATAATACCTGTTATTAACAAGGCTAAAGCAGCGGGAGAAACCTAATCATTTCTAAGTTATGACAGGTAATGATCTATTAACTAGTGATCTATTTGTAAGGTGTTGTTTCATTACCTGTAATATATACTCTATGAATAAATTAAATGACATTTCATTGTATGTATATTCCTCCATCTCGGAAACATATTCTCACTTGGTTAGAGAGAGATAATTTAGCAGATTCTTTGCAGCAAGATCGCTTGTCATGATCGCCTAATTAAGGTATCTCTTCATGCTATTTGTCACCCACTACAAGTCTACAACCTCACGAGTCACTATCAAGATACATTTCTTACACTTTTGTCTGGGTAACTTTCATAACCCATCACCTTGATTATTAGGTGTACTGCCTTATTTGACATAAAAGATCATTCTCTTACTCATAAATGGCTTGTTATCCACCATGTGTTATAGCACAATACATATGCTTTTCTTAATCTAAATCTTAAATGGTAAAGAGAAACATCTATACCAATCAGACAATTCAAATATAGAGTCTTCAAACGTATACGGGCATCTTGTTTTTTCTTTTCGGTTATTTTGTTTCTTTCGACGTGCTATGCATTTTAAACATCGGCATATTCGAATTACGTGCTATGCATTAGTCTTTATATTCATCGGCATATTCGAATTATGTGACTTTGAAAATTATCGGCTGGTGATACCATTACGTAATGATGTGGACAGGCAGGTTGACTTTTTTTTTTTTTTTGAAAAGCAAACAAGTGTTACTTTACATATCGAACTCGGGTTTGGAGGTGTTAAAAGAAAGGCTTCCAATCAACTGAGCTTCATTTTGTATGCGAATAACTAGGCTGAACAAAATATACGTAAATTTGAATTGATTTGTTATCCGTTTTGATTCGAATTGTAAATCTTAGATATCTATAAGTCAGTTTTTGCTGCTATGCAGTATTATACGATGTCATGTTTTAAGATTTCACTCTCTTTGTGCAAGTCTATAAAGTAAAACAAATAATAATATGTAATATCCGTAAAATGAAATAAATCATAAATACTAATATTTTTATAAACAAATATTCGATATGATTCCCTATATGTATATATTTAAAAATTATATATATGTATAAAATTATGTAAATATTTTATTTATATATTTTACAATGTTTTATTTACTAAATTTATTATTTTACTTATTATTATTTTAAAAATTAAATAACTTTTGTTTGTGTAATAAAATATTATTATTTTATATTTTTATATTTATTTTTAAATTTTATTTTATTTTTGCAGAACGAATTAGATATCCAGTTAAAAAAATAGATATATGGGCATCGAATATCCAAATATCTACGATTGGTTTAAATTGGATAATTAATTATGATTCGAAAAAATAGATCGAATCATGAATGCTTCTAAAAACCTTGGATATTCGATTTGTGTCACCACTCCTACGAATAACGTGATTGTGTTATCACGTTTTATTTAAAACTTTTATATGGGCGATGGAATATATAAGAAATCTTCGACAATTTCATGTAATGTTTCAACAGATTGGTTTCAGTTGGTACGTAAAATGATTTCCGAACTAGAAGAATGACATGTCTTTACAACATACCTAGATGATATTCAACGGATTCGAGGAAGCTTTGCATCTTTCACGATCACACATATTCCACGAACTCAAATCACACGACCGGATAGTCTGGTATGAAGTGCTTGCAATCAACCGTCTCATCTAGTCTTTATAGACTCTAAGTCCTCAGTTAGTTAGCAGAATTTTAAGTGAGTCTATTTATGTTGATGACAAAAAAAAAAAAAAAAAAACTGAACTGAACTGAACATGTATAAATACACACATGACATAAATTTTTTCACCTACAACACAAACATAAATATAGAACAAAATGAAGAAAGTTTTGAGGCTGATTGCTTTGTTTCTGATTCTCTCTTTCGTGGTTTCATCTTATGCAGCTTCAACTCAGGCGTACCAAATCCGCAAACTTTGTAAGGAATCCTGCAAAATTTATAATCTGATTTGCTCCTCCTTTAGTTTACTTATTAGCCTCAATTTATCCTGCAGTGATGATAGAAACACCCCCTAGTAAGTCAGGATCCGGACGCCAATGTTGTTAGCAAGGCCAAAACAGTGTGAGAACGGCCGTCGGTCTATCGTTCATGGTGGTTAAGTGGACCGGTTTACAAATATTTTATTATATAGTTCATATTGAGCAGAACAATACAAAAAGATGCATTAAATTCGCTTGAATGGAGTCGATCCCTGTGAATAAAAATAATCTCCATCTATGCGCATTTAGATGTCTTTTCACGCGCTACATTGAACTGTTAGTTGCATATTTCTATAGTACTTGTTGTAATTGGTGAGAGAGTTTCAATAGATTCTCTTCAGCAAGTTAGCTTGTCTTGATCGCCTTAGGTACCCCTTAATGCTATTTTTCACCCACTACAATCTCACGAGTCGCGATCGAGTTCTTACACTTTTTTTCGTTCAATTTTCATAACCCCAGCAGGGTAGGTGTATCGATCGTCATGTCTTGTACTCTCATTGTGTCTGCGTGTGTTCACTTCTTCAACTCTTTTTCATATTACTTCAGATGATGTCTCTGTAAAAGAAATAAAAGAGAAAAATAATTTCTAACCAACATATATATAATTAGACTATCGAGTATCAATGAGTTTTTTTTTTTTTTTTTCACCGAAATTGATAATTAACGTTGGAGATAATTTCAAGATAGCTAAAGTTAGCTCGCGAGGATATTTTTCATAATAACTGGGACTTCTAGCTTGGGTGGTAAATGGTTCACGACTGTAAGTTCTGCCACCTTGGTTTGAATCCCGGCCGCTAGAGTATTTACATGTGGTGTCCCAGCGCCTGAGACCGAAGATCGTTGCAAATACAACCCATGTCCGTCATAAGCTGAGTTTGTGGTCGCTTCAGTCTCTTAGTCTGGACCACTTTGGTAGGGCCAAAGACATTCGGTTATAAAAAAAAAAATACAAAGTGTTAGGACAAAGAAAAAGATTAAAAAGCCAACATCCGGTCATTAAAAATGCATTGACTTATACAAATCACCACCAACTTTGGTGAGAACGACACTGATATGATCTCTACCTAACAGTCTTACACTAACAAACTATTTATTTATTATTTATTCGTTGGCTAGACAGAAGATACGTAGGGCAAAAAAAATGAGTCTCAAGTGCATTCTATTAATAGCTTCACTTTTACTTTTATGCATCCCATCTTCTGAGTCGGCAATCTTTCCATTTCTCAGAAACCAGAAACTTTGTAAGTGTTTTGCTTATAATTAGGTGTAATATATATATGTGGAGTTTAATTAGTTTTGAGTGTGTTGTTACAAGTGAATGAAGGAGGAGGAAAGATTCACATTCACAAGGAAAACAAGATCAGCGTAAGAGTCAGCCGTTCACCTCCTGCCAAAGGCAGAAATTGCTGCAATGTTTAAAAGAGGCTCTACACAATATTCCCAACATGATCAGAGCTTAAAAATGTAATTGTTAAAACACTCTTATTCCTCCGCCTTGTTGCCATCTCCTTGAAATCTATTGTATGTTTAGTAAAGAGGTTCTGTCACCGGGGAGGGGGAAGTCGGGAAGATTTTGGCTCTGATAACAGATAAAAAAAAATTATGCTGTAGAATTACATGATGAGTTTACCGTTGGTTTTTTGACATTTAAAAAAAAAAATTATCGTAGGAGTATGTTTTAATATCTTGTTAAAACAATGGATTGTTAACGTTTATGCTGGCCATGTCAAAGAACGTTTATGCTGTGTAAATTCTATGTTTTCTGTATATAATTATTAATAATAATCAGTATAGTTTTTTTTGTTGTACTAAAAGAATACGTACTTTTGACCAAAAAAAAGAATACGTAGTAACTTAAACATAGTAAATTAAAAAACATATATAGTTTTTATAACATAATAAAAGAAAACTAACAACGTACATTCCATATTACGTTTTTTGAAATCTTAATACGTAAATTACACAGAATTAGAAGAGCTAAACAAGTTTCTGCGCTACTTTAGGAGGAGAGGATAAAGCCGAATGCGTTAGCATTTGAAGAAGAATGTTAGTGTCATGGTTTTGGATTAGTGGACTGTTGACGTGTAGGAGTGATCAGAAATTCTACTTTAAATGGAAGCCACAAGAGCAGAGTCACTTTTCATATCTGCTAATATTCAATTATGTATTCAGAAATCTGAAGCTCTGCTAGAAACGTTTCAAGTAAAAAGCAAATACACCACAGATTGGAGGGATTGCTGCAGGATAGATTCACCACAGAATGGAGTGCTCTCATTGTGATTATCACTGATCCTTGGTTTACTCCCACCAAGAACTTTCTAATCAGATATACTTTCCAAGCAGCTACGCATTCAATTTGGAGGGAGCGCAATTCCGGACGTTATGGAGAACAAGCAAAAGAAGCTGAGTGTCTTGCAAAGTTTGTAAACAAAACAGTTCGGCTCTGATTGCTTTCACTTCAAGGAAGAGGCAAAGGAACTTGTTACATGGTTTAGAATTAGGGTGGAACCTTAAGTTTCAGAAAAAAATTTCATGTTTCATAGATTGATTCTTTGATTCATTAAACAGATGAACTTGATGTAAAAAGGTTTTTGCATGAATAAATTTTAACATTTCATTCAAAAAAAAAAAAAAAAGCAAATACAAAATCATAGAAAAATCCTAATCTCGGAAGACTCCATTTTAAGGCTGGCGAAGTAGAAGATCGATATCAGCACCAACTTCCACAATCTTCGCTTCCTTAGATGCCTTCGCTGATTTCGCAATGCTCTCCACCTCAAAATCTATCGCTATCTTCTTCACGAGCCCTTCAAGCATCTGTCATTACACAAACACATACACCGATTTAAAAAAAAAAAAAGTTATGTAACCAACAAGCATAGATATAGAACTCTAGTGGTCTGAGAACTAACCAGCGAGCCAATTGCTACCAAACTCCGGAACTTGGAATCAACATCTACAGCTTCCTCTTCTGCTATCTGTTTAAAGTTTCATGTGAGATATCAGCACAAAGATAAATAATACATTATTTGGTTCTAAGAGAAACTTTTTGGTACATTGGTTCTTTCAGATTTTACTACAACAGATGAGATTCAGTTCACTGATGAGATACATGTATCATTGTGAATATGAACAAATTTAGACCTTCTACCTGCAATGCTGCTGAAAGGACTTGTGCTTGGCCTTCTTCATCTTTCTTCTCTATTAATAGCACTGCGTAACTGCAAAAACACCATAGATCATGTTCTTGATGTTACATGTCAAACCGTGAGTATTATAGATCATAGCGCAAAAGTATTATTAAGAGAGAGTATCTTACTTGAGAAGCAACGTCGAATACGCTAACTGCAGATTCTTGTTTGGGGATGAATAACAGTTTGAGAAGGCATCAAGAATCTGCATCCGATAGAAACCACATATCAAAGAATGATTACCCGAGAAACCACTTCATCAAATTATCACAACATACGAATCTATAGGCACTACAGTAAAATGAAATTATAAACTTCATTTCTAAGCATTCACAGACGCAGCTCAAACACGGATACTAGACACAGAAACCAATAGCTGCTGGTTCATGGAGATTATCACAGATTTTAATTTATGATATAAAAACCATTGAAACGAAACAGTACTCACTTGACTATGATGCCTCTGGAGCCAGTGATGAAATGAAGGATTCTTGAATAGATTAACAAGGACACGAACAGTTGTTAGAAGATTTGCAGGAAGAGCCGAATCTTCTGTGACTTTCTTTATAACATTCAGAAGCAGATCTGATTGAATTAAATTTACAGATAGATACAAGTTACTAAAGAACGTTGCAGATACTTTTAGTTCATGTTGGGAAACCATTACTTCACGTGAGAATGATTACCATTGTTATTTTCCACATGCTTAATCAGTAGACTTGCTCCATGAGGATGCAAAACAAGCATCCTGACTAAATCAGTAGCTGCGTATTCAAAAACCAAAAGCATTAAGCGCTAGAAAATAGAGTGGCTAGCAAAAAGGTATAATGGTTTATAGGCCTGCAAGAAACATCAAGAAAAACACAGGGAAAACCAAGAATACTATTTATATGAACCAAAACATATCATTTTAGATTGTTGTATAAGAATATTAGAGAATCAACTGACTTTTAGCTACATGGCTACAATGGAAAGCTAAATATGTAGTAAACAGTTCTCTTTGGCTAATTGATTGAGGAGAGAAGCTTTACCAGGAAACATCATCGCAGGTGGCCATGCTTGTATCACTTTCAAAAGCAAAGCAATATCCACGTCAGCAAAATTGGTAGCGTGGTAATGTGATGTGTCCTTGAGTATCTTGACGATTGCGCCCATTCTGGATACTTCGGCTTCTGTCAGGGACTTGTCAGTATTTACCTTAAAAAGATGGAAAAAAATTCAGAAACACAAATTATCAACACTGGTATAAGTAAAAATAATCACTGAATTATTCTTGGTGCAGCCGTGGTTGTGTCAGAAGTTACTACTACGAGCTTACTGGGTCAGATCGTAGAGTATTGTTAAACTCTGTCATCTTTTTCAGGATCCCGTCATATTGAGCAACATCAAAAACTAGCACGCCTCTCTGGAGTAAACAATGGAAGAAACAACGATCAGTAGCTAAAAATACCAAACAGGAATAAAGAAAGAAGAAACTACGTACCTTAGGAATGTGCTTATATAAAGGTTTTGCCGGTGTTGCTGCAACAGAATAGGGTCAAAGTGCATGAGTCAAAAGGACGAATACTATAAAAAAATGAGATCCTTTAAGCATTGTGTGAAATATTAATCAGAGTGTCAGACAATATATTCATACCAGCTGTATGAGATGCTTGCCCAGGCACATAAGCATTTGCTGTTACATAAAGAAAGCAGACCATAAAAATTACAATAAAACCAGAAAAAAAATCCCAAACTAACTTTTTTGTTGAAAAATTAGAAATTTTACCGCCCGTGAAGGGATCACGAAAAGATGGATTGAAATTGAAGTCTTTCTGCCCAGAGTTCTGCAATATAAAATCAACAATCTGCTGCCGATAGGCCACGGGAAGATTCTCTTTTAGAAGCCACTTGTCAGCTGCATCATAAGGATTGTCTGCAAAACAACAAACCATTTGGGTATAAATAAATTGAGGCCTTTGCTTGTAGTTGCACTTGGAATTAAGACAAGGTCAGCAACACAGTTCAAGTACCTGATCGATTGTACGGAAGCTTCCGGATAGGTTCCCCATCACCAATGTCAACATCGAAAACTAGAAGAACAATAAAATAAAATCGGCTAAGAATTTTGGTCACTTTGATAGCAAACGATTCTGAAGTTTCCATAACAAGTTTAAAATCTAACCAAAATCATACTGAGCTCCATCGAGGATAGGACGGTCACCCACACCATCTGGGCCATCAACAACTTCACCGATCTGAAAAAGTTGATAACAAAGTAGCATTAAGGTCAAGAGCAAAAATGGCATGCAGTCAACAGACGAAAAAAGTATTAAAAAAAAATAAATACAAAAGCTCACAATGTTGACTTACTTTGTCCCATCTCTGTTCGTTCATATTCCATGCATAAGCAACACCATTGTCTCCCTCCCTTACGACTTTTGTCTGGCCATCACTGGTACCTGATAGAATACATCAAATAGTAGAAGATGTCACAAGAATTACCATAGCCAGACAGTATCATTTACAGCTTTCTACCAGATGTTTAAGAGTTCAAAATACAAAATTTGGATAATCAGTGACACCTGGTAACGTCAGAGCCTCAAGCCCCGGCAGCTCGTCAAGTTTCATTCCCCCAACCTTTTTCCTGAGATTAGGAACAAGAGTGACAATAACATTACACTGTTAGGAAAAAATACTTTATGGACACAGAACTTTAATGATCAGATTATACCTGCTCAATATATACTGAGAAAGTTGGGAATCATAGGCATCAATCTCCATTTGATCAGCAATCATGCCATCACGTACTGTCCATACGCGAGCCACACCATCTGAACATGCAGTCACAATGTCTCCGCTCACCAAGAACTTGGCATCCCAGACACAGCCTGGGTGTTCCAGACTCTGAACGCAGACTCCATCTGTACCAAACAAACCAACAAGTTAGAAGAACATATCTATAAGAAACATGACTTCAGATAAAAGGAACCATCATTACCTTTCCATATCTTGGCATGGCGATCTTCACTCCCACTGACAATAAGGCCAGATGCATGTGTGTCAACTGAGTAAACAATGGAGGTGTGCCCAACCATCTCCAAAAGAACTTCGCCACTCAGAGCCCACAACCTGATGGAGCTGTTTTGATAAACAAAAAATTCTGATTAAGAGCAGAAGGATAACGTCATCGATGACCGTGATTAACTGGGAAAATGGCATGAAACAAGGCAAGAGGTTGTTGGAAGCAAAGAACTTACCCATCATGTGATGCTGAGAGAAATCCTAAATCAGGCATCACAGCTAACCCTCTAACCGTATCTGCAAAACCCAAAAGTACTTATGTCAGACATTAGTTTCTCCAGTGAAAAGAAAATCCCTGAAAACAGGTTAGTGTCATGGCACTTCACAAGATAAGATATCTTACTGCATCTTCTCATAATGAAAAAGAAACTAGAGAGGAACGAAGGCACAAAGAAATTCACCTGCATGCCCTGTAAAAGTTCGTAGACTTGTTTTCCCCTTCCATAATTTGAGAGTTGTGTCACTTGAACCTGAAATGAGCTCACCAGACGGGAGCTTTAAGACTGCCTGGACAGGCGACTGGTGTGCCTCCCAAGATTCAACAAGCTGGCCGTTTCTCCATCGTTTCAGAGTTCTTCAGAGCAAGAAAAAGGAAAATCAAATGAGAACTTATGTTACAGTAGAGAGTAACCCAACATTTGATGAATCTCTATGCCCATGTATTAGTATTAATAAAGCTATCAAGCTACATCAAAGACAATAACGCACACAGTTAACACTCATAAACACCCTTAGAACTACTGTCAAGAACTAATAGAATATCAACAGCGAATAAACACGATTAAGGTAATATACACTCACTGAATTTCAAGCAAGAAACGTAAAGAGGACTTACTGGTCAACTGAAGATGAAACAATGTCCTCATTATCAAGAGTAACACCAGTGACTTGCATCTTATGACCCTTCAATGACTGAACAACCTCTCCATTGACCAGGTTCCAAACGAAAACGGAAGTATCCATACTCCCAGAGACGAGCCTTCCTTCAGGATACACCTCGTTGGGAGAGATCCATGCAAGAGGTCCAACGAAGCTTGTATGACCCAAGAGAATTTTGGAAGGCGAGTACTTGCGCTTGTTATCAGAATCAAGTGACCATACCCTTATGGTTCTGTCTCTTGATGAGGTAGCTATGTTCTCATCAGTGCACACACATATTCCACGGACCTGATTAATCAAAATTACAGTTCGTTCTATTCATTATAATCAGATCAATTACAATACACAACAGTCACGCTAATTATCAAATCGGCACATGAAATTGAAGCTAAACCCTAACGAAAAATCACATTCAAGTGGATGATCTTAGAAAGTTCCAAGGAAGGTGGAAAAACGGAGCTGAACAGCCTCCGCGAAAAGAATCGATCACGAAAGCGAGAAAACATACAGTAAAAGGAGGAAGAGGATTAGCGAGAGAGATCTTACATCGTCATCGTGGCCATGGAGCTCGCACCTAAGTTTGTATTCGTTGAAATCGATATCCATCGTGACTGAGAACGAGCAGAAGTTAGAGAGAGAGACTAAACGACTCAAAAGTGACTTGCGGGAGGAGGAAGGAGAGGTATCTTGATCTCATCATATTTGTTTCGCTCAAACCGAATTAAATCGAACCGGAGAATTTTCGGTTTCGGTTTCGGTTTCATATCCGGTTTAGCTATTTTTAGTCTATATTTATTTACTTTTGATCAAAAAAAAAGTCTATATTTTATTAAGTCAGTAAATATGGAAGTTATCATATGTACCCTTTAGGATTTCTCAGCTTCTTCAGAAAATTTAATTAAATTCCAAACATTTGGTTACACTTTTGTTGATTAATATTTAATATTGACAGTTGTTAAGCCTTTGATCATATAACTGTAAGAAAAGTATGTTTGTGCAAAGAATGAAACCATATGAACTCGGATGGTGGTTATGGTAACATCAAGAACATACAAAGGTATAATATAACTTATATTAAGGTGTCATAAAATGGGAAAGAAAGTTTCAAAGAGTGAAGATAACATAGCGACCTCTAATAAGTTTTCACTGATAAAGAGTGAAAATGTAATATGTATGATGTTTTTGATATTCTGGTGGTTCCTACTGGCTACTGTTGAGGCTTTTCAGCATACACTATAGCTGTAAATGTGTTTCCTTCTTCTTTGGCTCCTGGTTCGCCTTGTGGCCTCTCCTCTTTGAGAAGATTAACAGAACTAAAGTTGTCTTCTGTGGAGATAAGGTTCCTTGTTTAAATCATGTAAGTTTAATGAAGAGAGGCTAATGTGTTGCTACCCGGGACAAAAGGTTTCATTTCCCGCTTGCAAGAACTGAGTTACTAAATTGATGCAGGTTTGTTATTTTTGATCAGTTATGTAACCAAACTCTTAGGCAACTATTTGCACTTGCAGTTTATGATGTAACCATCGGTTATAGAAGGAACAGAAAAAAACGAGTTCAAGAAGTACCTCCTAAACTGCTTGGCAGTGATTGCCTTCACGGCCATCTGTTGGTATCTAACCTTCTTCTCCTCGATGATCTGGTTCAAAATTCAGTACACAGCATCATCCATCAACGATTAAGATGAAATGATCAACAAAAGAGCTTAATCAAAAGCCGTTGAGCAACATAGACCGGATAGAAACCGGAGACAATAAACCGGACATTCTCGGACTTGAAATCAAACCTTCACCTAAAATCATCTCAGCCAATGTACAGATATCAAAGCCACACTAGTTACATCATACCATGATACTTTTTATGTATATTAACAAATTCTTAAAAATATCTTATGAATTGTATTTTTGCTGGAGCATCTAAAGCTGTCAGAAACTTGTATTCACGTATAGATACAGCTGGGAATCCATATGATTTATATAGTTCATATCTTTCAATCTGAATTCCCACTTTATTAATATAATTAAAATATGTATTACTGGCTGTTTTTCTTCTCTATTTTCCGCAAGCATATACTTTCTGATATGGTTAGTATACGTATTTTGGATTCCTTTATCTAACAACAATATTTTTGTTGTCTCGTCATCATAAGAGATATGGTATATTCAAAACGTAATAGATATACATACTTTTCAAATAAGAAAGAAGCAAAGAAACTCAAAATTTCAAAAGTACTAATTGGTGGACTTTTGTACAACTTAGAAGATTATGTGGACTCTCCCCGCACGAGGCTTGAAAACCATACCTATAGAAAGTCTACACTCAACTAATCAGTAACTCATAATTAACATAAATCTAAGTATAATCTTTTCTTTCATATATATATGTAGATATTGCTTGTTATATGTTGGACATGTAATAATATCTTCCCTAAGTATTTGATTATTTGTTGACAAAAAGAAAGTAATTTCTAGTCTAGTTTATAGACAAATAAATATTGTCTTATTTGAGTCATGGTCCCATTCTACTGCATAGAATATGTCTATACTACTCTTGGGAATCTACTTTCAAGTCAACTAATTTCGAATAAGGACACTAGTATTAGTTTTTATATCATGCATTAAATGATAGATAAGAGATATGATGTCTATGTGATGCATTAATTGATACACAAAAGAAAAATATTATCTTCATTTCTTGGCCTTTTAAGATTCTTTTGGAAATAGCTATTCCAAAAAGTTTGTTTGGGAGCACAAACATAGCGACTTGACAGTTCAAATAGTTAACATTTCTGATTTCACGAACATATATGTGTGTAAAAATCACCTTAATAACGTGAAAGTGGAAGTCAAATCATATCATATGAGAGTCCAAATTGCCGAGCTGCGCAATGTTATGGTCATATATGATGGCTACCTTTACTGCTAAAACTTGGCCCACTTAACCATTTGCTGCTTCAATTATTGGTTCTTTTTCTAACATTGATATGATATCGACTATTAATTAGTCTTTTGACAAAACACACACACTGAAGTAAGGTATATAATATTGAAAACGTACGTTGTTTTCTCGTTAAATAAAAGATGTATGTTCATATTGTTATATAAAGATGTTTCCCGTATATACTAAAAGCATCACAATGTGAAACTTTGAGCCTAGCTAGAAGAAAAGTAATAGTAGATAAAGTGGATGAGAGAAAGTTTTTGACCAAAATAACTTAATTATTAGAGCATAATTAACCTAAGAATTTTTGGAATTTATTTATTTTTTGTCTAAAAATAAAATAAAAAATAAATCAATCGCAAATTACCACATATCAGTGGGATCCGTGAATAGTGTAAGAAATCCATAAGAACCAGTTCTTAATTAACAATTTTTAAAATCGGTTCTTACACTATTCATGAGACTCATCCCCTAAGAACTTCCATAAGAATCTCCTTTAATCATGGTTTTAGTAAATGTTTTTTCACTTTCTATGTCATCCGAAAGAAATCGAATGGCTTAATTTCTTATGTAATATACTTGCCTTCTTAACTCTATAGATGCATTTATTTAATTTCTTATGTAATATACCTGGTTTTTGTTGTTGTAATTTGACTAAAAGAGTCTACAAGTACAAGCAAGATGTTTTGAAAATTCATAGTCTTCGTAACAGTGATTGCTCTCGTAATCCAACGACTTCTCGACTGATGGTTTCTTGCAAGTATATCCATAAAATATCATATATGAAAATACTATAAACACACAAAAATGCAGGAATCTTTTAGTATTGTTTTTAGAGTGATTAATTTACCTCTTATCATCTTGAAGAATCAAGACATGTGGTTTTGGACTGTTGTATGTGTTGACCCGGCTTCTCTAAGGAACATTTTTTTTTTCTTTAAGGAACCTTAGTTTACAGTACTAATTAACACATTTCAACAATTAACATATTTTAATCAAATAATAATAACAATAAACACATAAACTTTATCAAAACACTAAAAACATTTCGTTATTTTTAAACCTATTAATTTCAGTTGTTAAAAGTCATTTATTAATCAACTTACTTTAGTTAGAATCCCAAATTACGCATAAATATTTCGTTAGGTAGTTTGTTTTCTGTTTTAATACGTGAAAGCCATGCACACATACGTGAATAGTCATCATTGAAAGCTACAAAAGGACTCGTACAAGAGAACATGCGTTACACAAAACTAAGGTCTTGCTCTTTTCACACCTTCAATCATTAATTTGATATTTTCAGTTTAGCAAAATTAAGAACATGCGTTACACTTCTATCTTTGTTTTAGATATAAAAAAAAAACTAAAAAGTAATTTACATGCGTATATGAGTTTCATAAACTAAAGTGGAAGTACTCTCATAAGTCTCATTGTTGGATAAGTTCTGTCTCAACCTCAAAGCAAGGTATACGCAGAGTAAACACTACGATTTTATATTAAAGGAGAATAGAAAACTAATACAGATTTCTTGGGTAGAGATTTATTATATCCAGTGCCATCGATCCGAATCTATAAACTGTGTAAACTGCGGCTATTGGTGTATCTTATCTTACCCCATATCGCATAAATATATTAGCTGCCCGCTGGTTGTTTTTAATTTATTTATTTAGACCAGTAGGTTACAGAAGGAAAATGATTTTAAATTAAATTAAATAACACTATCTGAACCGTATTTTATATGTTCAATATCAACAATCAACAAGCTCACATGGACAACAAGTAGCCTTTTACGCGATTATTACCTTTAAGCCCTCCCATATATTTCATTGTGGTCATCGTCATTGTTGGTTAAGAAAATCCAAATAAGGTCAATATAAAATTGTACGGAATAATTACATAAAAACGAAACTGATGTATCATTAGTTGCCGTTCCTCTACTGATATTGACATCATGATTAAAGAGAGTTCTTATAGGGTTTTTAAGGGATGAATCTCATGAATAGTGTAAAAAAACGATTCCAAAAGTTATTAATTAAAAACTGATTTTATAGATTTCTTGCACTGTTAGTGAATTTCACTAACACGTGACGGACCGTTATTGGATTAATCATGCTCTTACGTTTTGTCCTTAACGAAACATGCCAATGTGATGCATGTAACTTTGGGGAGGCAGTGTTCCCATTGTATCGGACAATTTTGCCCTTTCCAAGACACTCGTCTTATTACAAACGTCTATTTAAGTCATAGCTCATTACCACAAGTTATTAGCATACTCAGTCCTCACAACTCTCTCTCTCTCCCCCACACACACTTTAAATGACAGGTTTGACGCCGGAAAACCAAGCAGTCCCGTCGATGGTACCGGTAACAAAACATGTACCGGAGTTAGGTCCACCGGCGAAACCAAAGAGGAACAAATATGCATTCGCGTGTGCAATCTTAGCTTCCATGACTTCCATCCTCCTTGGTTATGGTTAGTTTTCTCGTTAAGCTCTTTTCAAAGTCAACGCAAAAAAAAAAATGAAAAATCCAACGCTAACCATACAAACACCACATTCTTTAAGGTCTCTGACACACATTCTTAATTATCTAAAGGATGTGAATGTTAAAGATGTTGACATCTGATTCGTATAGTGACAATACATCATTTTTTGTCTAGATGTGTAACTATGTGATATACCATCTCCTTTGTACAGTTAATAATCATTTTTTTTCTTTTTCTTTTTCGTAATTTATAGATATAGGAGTGATGAGTGGAGCAATGATTTATATCAAGAGAGATTTGAAGATTAGTGATCTTCAAATCGGTATCCTCGCCGGAATCCTCAACATTTATTCACTTCTTGGATCTTGCGCCGCCGGTAGAACATCTGACTGGATTGGTCGGCGTTACACAATCGTGTTGGCCGGAGCTATATTCTTCGCCGGAGCACTTCTCATGGGATTCGCACCTAACTATGCTTTTCTCATGTTCGGAAGGTTTGTCGCCGGAATAGGAGTTGGTTATGCCCTCATGATCGCACCTGTCTATACCGCCGAAGTCTCTCCGGCGTCTTCTCGCGGCTTCCTCACCTCCTTCCCTGAGGTAAATATATTAACAAAAAAAATAAAAAAAATAACAAAGTTAATATTTAAAATTTCTTGAATTCAAAAAAAAAAAAAAAATTTAAAGTTTCTTCAGCTGCTAAATAGATATTATTTTTTTTCTGGAAGACTGACGCTTAATCAAATTAATTAGATTCATTGGAGATTAATTTTTTCCCGTATTTTTTCGATACCTAGTAGAGATAATATTATTGTATACTCAATATTTGCAAAATTACCTTGTAGACCAGGAACGATAAAAAACAAACTCTATATTTTATTATTTTCTGGAATTACGTTATTTTAGCAGAAAAACATTTAATAATAATTACTAGTAAACAAAAATTCAGAAAATAACGTTATCAAATGTATTGTTTAGTAGTCTTAGTATATGTCTTTTACATCTAGTGATTTTTGTAAGAAAGTATAAATAAATATAAAAATCTTTGTAACGATTTGGACAAAATATAGTTATTTGGTACGTTTGGTGCATGTTTTAGTTGTTAAATTCTGGTCTAAAATTTTAAGTTATATTAGCAGAAAAATCATTTGAATAATAATTACTAGTAAACAAAAATTCAGAGCATAACGTTAAATGTATTTTTCATTTGTCATTAAAAAAAGAAATGTATTTTTTAATACGTCTTTTGCAACTAGTAGTTCTTTTGTAAGAAAATATAATACTAAACATCATTATCAACAAATCGTTGACTTTCATTCATCATCTTTATAACGTTTTAGCCCCAAAATATAGATAGTTTGGTAGGTTTGGTGCCTGTTTTCAGAAGAGATTATGATAAAATTAATAAAAAGAGTCAAAAGACATTAGTATCTGACGTGGCAGAGCGTTTTTGCTGACGTGTGCAGGTGTTCATAAACGCGGGAATAATGCTGGGCTACGTATCAAACCTCGCCTTCTCAAAGTTCCCTCTGAAACTCGGATGGAGATTCATGCTCGGCATCGGAGCCATACCTTCCGTCATACTCGCCATCGGCGTTCTCGCCATGCCCGAATCCCCACGGTGGCTCGTCATGCAAGGCCGTCTCGGCGAAGCCAAACGCGTCCTCGACAAAACCTCCGACTCCCCCGCCGAAGCCTCTCTCCGTCTCGAAGACATCAAAGAAGCCGCCGGAATCCCCGCAGACTGCCACGACGACGTCGTTCAAGTGTCGAGGAGGAACAGCCACGGAGAAGGAGTGTGGAAAGAGCTTCTACTCCGTCCCACTCCAGCCGTGCGCCGCGTCATGATCGCCGCCATCGGAATCCATTTCTTCCAGCAAGCTTCCGGCATCGACGCGGTGGTTCTCTTCTCCCCGAGGATCTTCAAAACGGCGGGGCTCGAAACGGATCACGAGCAGCTTCTCGCGACGGTAGCGGTAGGTATCGTGAAGACATCGTTCATACTTGTCGCAACGTTCCTACTCGACCGTGTCGGAAGACGACCGTTGCTTCTAACTAGTGTCGGAGGGATGGTTCTGTCTTTAGCGGTGTTAGGGAGCTCTCTAACGGTTATAGACCAGTCAGATAAGAAAGTGATGTGGGCTGTGGTGTTAAGCATCGCGACGGTGATGACGTACGTGGCTACGTTTTCTATAGGAGCTGGACCGATCACGTGGGTTTACAGCTCGGAGATATTCCCGTTGAGGTTGAGGTCGCAGGGTTCGAGTATGGGTGTGGTGGTGAACAGAGTGACGAGCGGTGTGATATCGATGACGTTTTTGCCCATGTCGAAAGGGATGACTACCGGAGGAGCGTTTTACTTGTTCGGTGGGATAGCGACGGTGGCTTGGGTGTTCTTCTATACTTTCTTGCCGGAGACGCAAGGGAGGATGCTTGAGGATATGGATGAGCTTTTTAGTGGCTTTAGGTGGAGAGACTCCAAGAACAACAAGAACTCCAGTTCGAATCCCGAAGTTGAGATTGGATTGAACAAACAGTGAGCTTTTTTAATTAGAATTTTGAAGGGAATATGGCATACAAAAGATGTGTAAATTTGATCAGATATGTGAACTAAATAATATGTTTTGTTTGAAACCCAAAATAGTTACTCATGCTTCAATAATACTATAAATTAATTAATTTAGATAAACCATGGATATTTTTCTTTTAATTTAAAGATATGATAGAAATATATTTTAAAATAACATATTATTAAAGATTAGTTGGTATCAAATGGAACATGTTTGAAAGAAACCTTGTATAACTCTTCAAAATTCTATTTCAAAAGTATGACCAACTGTGGTTGGAACATATATGCTTAAAAGTTTTTCTTTGCACTCACTATTGCTAGTGTAAACAAATCTATCATTATCATAGTGAATGCAAGACTACCAGTTCTGAACAAAGTTATACTATAAAAAAACATATTAAACTTGCGTAAAAATATGAAAAAACTAATATTTTAAAACAAAATTTTTTTTTCCAAAAAACTTAATATATTATAAAGAGAAAAGAAGGAACACTGTTTGACCAAAAAAAAAAAGAAAAAAAAAAGAAGGAACACTGAACAAGTCAAAAGGTTTTGAAGGGTTCTTTTACACACAAAAGAAACAAATTTACAGCATGTAATAAATATTAATGTCTTTAGAGATAGTTGGTGAAGAGAGGTAATGGGAGGAGGAGAGACCAAAACACATTGTTGAACTCAAGAGATATAAACCCTTTTAGCATTCACACCCTGAAGATCTCGGTTGATTGCTTGTCCCTACATCAATGGTGTCTGGCAAGTATCTAAAAAGACAAAAGAGAAACGTTGAGACCAAACACATGTATGGAGATAAGAGTCACAGAATTGTTTAGAAACTTACAGATCTTCCTCTTCTCCGCTCTTAAGCGCGTTCTGGGCAATGCACTGGAAAGCGTCCTCCACATTGGTGCCTTCTTTAGCAGAGGTCTCAAAGTAGGGAATGTCTCCCTTTGAAGCACACCAAGCTTTAGCCTTTTTCTCTGAAACCTGTGTGTCATCAATGTGAAGTTTGTGTGTGGACGTTAATGATACATCTCAATGGAAAATTATGTAGGCACATTATACATACCACTCTGCTGTTTCCACCATCCACGTCGACCTTATTTCCGATAAGAACAAAAGGAAAATTCTCTGGATCCGATGGACTCGCCTGTAAAGGCAAAATTTACACACTGCGTTACTGTGACATATTTGTTTAGAGAAGGGTGAGAACAAGAGGTTGAGTTGTTTTGGTACCTGGATCAGAAACTCTTCTCGCCAGTTGTTAAGGTTTTCAAATGATTTCATGGAGTTGACATCATATACAAGTACACAGCAATCAGCACCCCGGTAAAAAGCTACACCAAGGCTCTGGAACCTTTCCTGTCCAGCTGTATCCCAGATCTGTAATAACCACTCACAGAAAAGACAGAAACAAGTGAGAGATTTGTTCAAGCAAAGAGGGGTAGCTCCCACAAATGTGAAAAGCTTGACCACTGTGGAATGAGACAGAATCTCATTCAAGTAATCCTCCTGAAATCTTCCTAAAACGTAAATAATTGCCTGACACTAGCATAAAACTAAGTCAATATAGGTAGCATGATTCACCAACAAGGTAAACCTGAAAGTTTCTGTCAGAAACTTATTAGTCAATTAGTGTTTTGCCGTTTTTTAAGGTAACCTCATGTCATAGTCATAAACACTCTACTGAACACAAATACAGTAACCACTGTGTCAACAAAAGAAGTAAATCACTGATAAAGCACTAGTAAGTAAGAACCTGTAAAGTGAAAAGACGATCTTCAAACTGGACTTCCTTAGTCAAGAAGTCAGCACCAATGGTGGCCTTGTACTGGTTGCTGAACTTTTTATTAACATATCTAAAAAGTTATCGTGTTAAAAAAACAAAACAAAAGCACAAACTAAAAAGTTCTTACACATGTAGGAAGCTACTATAACACATATACTACTTGTTAGTTCTTCTTAACTCAAATCAAACAAAAAGTAGGATACTGATTCATCAAAGAGGTTTTCCCCACCCTGCAAAATATCACAAAGTTAGAGGAGTCCAAGTTAAGTTTCACTCAAAATAAACATAACAAGACACCAAGTTTCATGTACTCAAAATCTGAAGCAGGTTAAGAAGATGCAAAGCAAACCTGGGATCATAAGAGTTTGGAACTACATGTTAATGGAGAAGAAGCAAGTATAAGAGTATTAAACTGAAGATTATATAACCTCTAGACTAAATCATAGTGAAGTAAAGTAAAGTAGCTAGAGACAGTCTACGGTTTGAGACTTTAGGGTAGGGAGGGTCAAGTCAAGTTTCCAACTTTTTAGCAAAAGAAAGTAAAGTAACATCCTTTTGTGATATTTTGATCAACAACTAAATAAAAATCACACACCTAACGTAACGCTAGATCAATAAATATGATTAATCAAACAAATAGAAACAAAATTCAATATGAACAGCAAGCAGGAAAGGAATTAGAGAAAGCTAACCCGCTATCACCGAGGATGATGACTTTGAGGAGGGTACGTCTTCGGGAAGGCATCGGAATCGGAATATGATTTTTAACGGATCTTAAACAGAGAGACGATCTCTGGTGTTGTTTTCTTCTCTCTGTGCCCTGAAGAGTCTCCTGATCTGTCTGTCTTGTAATTTTCTATTAGACGACTATTATTTTATTTTTTTCTTTATCCATTAAAACAGAATATCCTAGTTATGTTCCTAATATTTCTAGTATACTTTAAACAATATGATTTTAACCATCAAAAAGCTCTCGTAGCTCAGTTGGTTAGAGCACCCGTTTAGTAAGCGGGAGGTCTTGAGTTCGACTCTCAACGAGAGCAATATACTCGTCTACAATCTTTTTATCTTTTCAAGAAAAAAATGTAAAAAAGTTTCCTTGCGGTTATTGTTGTTGTTTTCTTTTGCGTGGTGTTATTCACTGATTTATCTATGGGTTCCTTCTTTTGTAAAACAATTATTTTATATTTAATAATCACAAAAAAAAAAAAAAAAATTAATAATCACATCGAGTTCTTCACTGTAACTTTTCTTTCTTTCAAATTTAGTCGAAGGTTGCATGTTTTGCATGGCTGTATTAATGCCCTAATATAGAAGAAATCAGCAACTCAGCATTTTTTTTTAAAGCACTCTTAAAAATAGAATTTGGAATACAAAGAGCTTTTGTGTTTCTCTTTGTTGAACCTCTCTCTCTCTTAAGAAAATCTTAAGGAGAGAGAGCTTCCGAGAAGAATCAAAAGAAGCACCTACAGAGGTTATGGCGGAGGGGCAGTCCCCGGAGAATTCACCGCCGTCGTCTCCTACACCTCCATCTCCTTCCTCCCCCGACAACAACACTGATCAACAGCAATCTCCTCCGTCTCCCAACTCCTCCTCCTCCTCTCCTTCATCTTCACCACCAGCTCCTCCTCCGCCAGAAAATTCCTCCTCCTCTCCTCCACCTCCTTCTTCAGACTCACAACCTCCACCATCTCCACAACAAGAAAACAATAACAACAACAATAACAATGGTGGAAACAATGACAACAACAACAATGGTGGAAACAATGACAAGAACAACAACAACAATGGTGATAACAACAATAATGGCAACAATGGTGGAAACAATGACAACAACAACAATGGTAATAACAACAATAATGGCAACAATGCTAATAACAACAACAATGGCAACAATGGCAATAGCAACAATGGGAATAATAACAACGGCGGAGGAAGCAACAACCCTTCGCCTCCTCCTCCTTCTAGAAACTCCGACCGTAACTCTCCTTCCCCACCGAGATCTCTAGCTCCGCCTAGATCAAGCGGTGGTGGCTCTAAGTCATCACGTAATGATACACCAAACACGGGTGCTATCATAGGAATTGCGGCTGGTGCTGGATTGTTGCTTCTTGTTATGATCTTGTTCTGCGTCTGTTGCTGTCGCAAGAAGAAAAAGAAGAATCAAATGCCTTACTACGCAAGCAATGGTTACGCCACAGGCAAAGGTAAAAAACATATATGGTCAACACCAAAGTCACCAACCTTAACCCTAAGCCTAAACCTAAACCAGTTTATGTTCTAGAACCATTTCTTGTGCTCCAAGAGACCTAATTAATAACCTAACTCAATGAAATCTTCTTATCTTTAAATCACATTTCAAAAGTTGTGAAGTTTCATAATCTTTTGATCAAGCAGAGGTTTGATTTATGATTAATTTGTATATTTGTGCAAAACCCCCATTAGATGTTCTTGTTATCAAAGAAACAAGGTTAAAGAAATGCCGTAATACGCAAGCACGGTTTCGCCACACGGCAAAGGTAAAAAGATAAATGGTCAAACACCAAGTCACCAATTTTAACCCTAAGCCTAACCTAGTTTCCGTTTTAGAATCATTTCTTGTGTGTCAAGATAACTGAGTTAATAGTTTCATAATCTTTTGACCAAGCATTTGTATCTGAATATTTTTTTTTCATATTGTGAAAACTACATTACTTGTTATCCAAGAAACAAGGTTAAGCAAAGTCTCTGTGTTTGTGATTAGGTGATCAATACCAACAACAGCAACAACATTACAATAACCAAAGCGACCACGTAATGAACTTGTCTCATCAACAACCTGGATCAAACAGTAACAATAACTGGATGAATTCACCGCCTCCACCACCATCTGGAAGCTGGCAACCGTCACCACCGCCGGTTTCAGGCGGTGTAAACAATGGAAACAGCAGCGAAATCTACTCAGGTCCATATGGTCCGGCTCTACCACCGCCTCACCCTTCAGTGGCTCTAGGTTTCAACCAGAGCACATTCACTTACGACGAGCTAGCTGCAGCAACTCAAGGCTTCTCTCAAGCAAGATTGTTAGGGCAAGGTGGGTTCGGGTATGTTCACAAGGGAATACTTCCTAATGGGAAAGAGATCGCTGTGAAGAGTCTTAAATCAGGAAGTGGACAAGGAGAGCGTGAGTTTCAGGCTGAGGTCGACATCATTAGTCGAGTTCATCATCGGTTTCTTGTGTCTCTTGTTGGTTATTGTATTGCAGAAGGACAGAGAATGTTGTTGGTTTATGAGTTCTTACCTAATGACACACTTGAGTTTCATCTCCATGGTAAAAGTGGTAATGTTCTTGATTGGCCTACAAGGCTCAGGATCGCTTTGGGATCAGCTAAAGGACTTGCTTACTTACATGAAGATTGTGAGTCAAAACAAAAACTTCGATGTTTAATTAGAGATATGATCTAACTTTATTTTCTTGAACTTGTGTAATCAGGTCATCCGAAAATCATTCATAGAGACATCAAAGCTTCAAACATTCTTCTTGATGAATCCTTTGAAGCCAAGGTACTTCAATGCTTTTAGATTCTTTTGATATGTCTTGATAACTGAACTGGCTTTAAATCTTCAGGTTGCGGACTTCGGGTTAGCGAAGCTATCTCAGGACAACGTTACACATGTGTCCACTCGTATCATGGGAACTTTCGGGTAACAAAGAACATGAAACTTGATTTCTAAGCTCAACTCAAGAATCTATTTCTCTAATCAAGAATCTCCTATTGTGAACCAAATGACAGGTACTTGGCTCCAGAGTATGCGTCAAGCGGGAAACTGACAGACAGATCAGATGTTTTCTCCTTTGGAGTGATGCTTCTTGAGCTCATAACCGGACGCAGACCCGTTGATCTTACTGGTGAAATGGAAGACAGCTTGGTCGATTGGGTCAGTACCATATATATATATTCATCGCAAAATATTTGGGTCCTAAGTAATGATCTATTAAAAAACTATGTTACTTTCCTAAACAGGCAAGACCCTTATGCTTAAATGCAGCTCAGGACGGAGACTACAGTGAACTAGTTGATCCACGGCTCGAGAACCAATACGAGCCGTATGAGATGGCAAGAATGGTGGCTTGTGCCGCTGCAGCCATCAGGCACTCAGCTAGACGCAGGCCTAAGATGAGCCAAGTAAGTCTTTACGAAAACATTAATCATATCATGACTACTAATGGGTCCAATCCTTTACTGAGTTGCTCAATGATTCTAAACAGATTGTTCGAGCTCTTGAGGGAGATGCATCGCTAGAGGATCTAAACGAAGTGAAACCTGGACAGAGCTCACACCTCGGGAGGGGATCGAGCACGGACTATGACTCGAGCACTTACAGTGCGGATATGAGGAAGTTCAGGAAAGTGGCGATGGATAGCCATGAGTATGGTGCAAGCAGTGAGTACGGGAACACAAGTGAGTACGGGCTTGACCAGTCTTCCTCTAGCAGCGAAGAGATTCATAAAGGAGGAGGAGGAGCTAACAGCAACAACAAAACAACTCCTAGCCGAGTGCTTTGATTTAGCGGTTAGATTGCAAACAAATCAACCTTGCTGTGTTTTCGTGTGTTTTGTTTCCTGTGACATTCTTTTCAAACAACTCTTGTTTTATGTCAGAAGATTCTGACCGTTGCTACATTTGTGTTGTGTCTGTATGTTTTTGTTTGTGAAGAAAAAAAATTAAAACTTTTTATTGTGATTAACTGATTATTAATGCTTAAATGTCTCTGCTAATCTTCTCTAACCTTAGATTATACAAGTGTGACATGAGATGTGAACAACCCAGATTGAATTAATTTTAAAAGTGTCAACCTTTTGATCTTTTTAGAGGCAAATCAATAAAATCATATCTCATACAATACGTATATTAACAATGCAAAGAGTATATCAAACTTCTTCTTCCCAGTTTTTGAAAGAAATTATAGGAAAAAATAGAGGCACTCGAGCTACAAAACATTGGACTAGAACGCAAAACGAAAGCTGTTCCTTGAAACGCAGACGTAAGTAAAACCCAGAGAGTTTTGTCACACACAAGTGCATAGAAACGATAACAAAAAGAAAGCAAATGAAACAAACAAATAGAGAAGCAAATAGAAAAATAAAAAGAAACCTTGATCCCATTCATAAAACCTTGAGCTTTTAGAGCCTTTCCCTTGAGAGAGCTTAGAAGCATTTTCTGTGAACAATCCCTGGACCTGCCTCATCATACTCAGCCTTTGAGATCCACATCTATTCAAAGAACAAAACATATAAATAATCAGCGACTTTAGTTTAAATTTGCAGACGGATAAATCGAATAATCATGTCAATATTTACCTGCTGGAATGTGCTGAGGGAAGCAAGAATGGAACCACCGATCCAGACACTGTACTTCCTCTCGGGAGGTGCAACGACCTTAATCTTCATGCTGCTTGGTGCAAGTGCTGTGATCTCTTTGCTCATACGGTCTGCAATACCCGAGAACATAGTGGTTCCACCACTGAGCACAATGTTACCGTACAAGTCCTTCCTGATATCCACGTCACACTTCATGATCGAGTTGTAAGTTGTCTCGTGGATTCCAGCAGCTTCCATTCCCACGAATGATGGCTGGAACAGAACCTCTGGGCACCTGAATCTCTCGGCACCGATGGTGATCACTTGTCCGTCGGGTAACTCGTAGTTCTTCTCGATGGAGGAGCTGGTTTTGGAAGTCTCCATCTCCTGCTCGTAGTCGACAGCAACAAAGGAAAGCTTCTCCTTGATGTCTCTCACAATTTCCCGCTCTGCTGTTGTGGTGAACATGTAACCTCTCTCCGTAAGGATCTTCATGAGGTAATCAGTAAGGTCACGACCAGCAAGGTCAAGACGGAGGATGGCATGTGGAAGAGAGAAACCCTCGTAGATTGGCACAGTGTGAGACACACCATCACCAGAATCCAGCACAATACCTGTTCAAAAGGAGAGAGAATCATCAGCACTAAGTTTCAAAACGATAATACAAAGAGAGGCTTAAAGATGTACTTACCGGTAGTACGACCACTGGCGTACAGGGAGAGAACAGCTTGGATAGCAACATACATAGCTGGAGAGTTGAAGGTTTCGAACATGATCTGAGTCATCTTCTCTCTGTTAGCCTTTGGGTTAAGAGGAGCCTCGGTAAGAAGAACGGGGTGCTCTTCAGGAGCAATACGAAGCTCATTGTAGAAAGTGTGATGCCAGATCTTCTCCATATCATCCCAGTTGCTCACAACACCATGCTCAATAGGGTACTTCAAGGTGAGAATACCTCTCTTGGACTGTGCTTCGTCACCAACGTAAGCATCCTTCTGGTTCATCCCAACCATGACACCATGATGTCTTGGCCTACCAACAACACTAGGGAAAACAGCCCTGGGAGCATCATCACCAGCGAAACCAGCCTGTAGTACACAGAAATTATAAAGCCCATAAGAAAGAGAACATTCAACAGATCTGATAAAAAGAGTAAAGAGACAACAAGTACAAACCTTGACCATTCCGGTACCATTGTCACAGACGATGGGTTGAATGTCATCAGCTTCAGCCATTTTTTAATAAGCTGCAATAACATAAAGAGATTGAAACTGTCAAATCAAATCAAAATCTCTCAGAATAATATCTTTCTATTGAACGTATGACACTACAAAATATCAGAATCCATAAGATAATCTTGCAACTTGAATACATGACATAACTGTTCATGTTTAGATTCTCTCGGGATTCGAACCTATCACCTCTTAGACACCTACTAAGTAGTTTTAGGTACTAAGTCAACATCTCCTTGGTGATTGTTCAACCTTCATCTAACATTAACAGATTCAGATCTGAATATGGATCTATCACACTATTGAGATCAAGATGAACTATCAAAAGACTAATCGAGAGCTCAGGATGATCGGTCAACTCAAATTTGATTCTAGTAAAAGATCATTGGTTACTTCATAGATCCAAATTCAATCAGTTCCAGATCTCTACGAGGTTCATAACAACGAACGACTAGATCCAACATAGAAAGTTTTCTATTACCTTTGAACGAGAAAGATCGGAAGAAGAAGAAATAAGAAACCAATACGATTCTGATTTTCCTTCTCTCTCTCTCTTCTCGCCGGAGATAGTCAACGGCCGATGAAACTGTGAGGACAACGAGACGATTCAGAGGGGGAGAAGAAATACGTTGAAATTTATATAGGCGGCTTATCTTTCTTTTTGGCCTTTCAAACAAAAAAAAAATAAAAAAAAATAATAATAATAATAATCGACAGAGACGAATCATTTCGACCACAAGAAAAGATAACGTGACCTGGCTGTCAGACAGCCTTTACTGTTTAATTCCCCTTTTTATAATTAATTAAACATCTCAGCCGTTTGATTAATTAAGTTAAGACTAATTTGTTTTTGGTGAGATGAGATGGCTTGTCTGTGATCGGCTCAGGCGTAAAATGACAGCTTAATACTTTAGCTAGTGATAAACTTAGCCGAGTCAATACAGGCAACGATGGTCGTGGTTGGCTTGTTCAATTTAGATTTTCACAATTTTCAACGTTATGTATTCATTTTCTATTAGGATTAGAATCGTGTTGAATCAATTAAAGTAGTAAGATCAGACCGTGAAAGAATGTGATTTTCATGATGTGTTATGTCGACTATTATTAATAAATATTCCATCGTATTCGTGATTAATGTATTTATATAGTGGCTACTAAGTCGTCAAAGTAGTTGTGGATTAATTAATATTTGCTATTTTGTATAACTTGGTGTTTGGTAATACCAATTTATTAAATGATTAATCTATTAAAATAACTCAACGTTATTAATTAATTTATAAATATTACATTGTATTGCTGATTAATTTGGTATATAAGTATACGTTGAGTTTTCTTTTTAAAGAGAAGTATATGTTGAGTTGATACACTATTACATTGAGTCTAGCCATTTTCTTGTGCCATGTACTTCTAAGTTCTAACTCATGCAAAACTCTCTTACATGATATAAATAACTTGCATGGGCTTTCAGTCGTTGATAGCTTCCATATCCTGAAATAGATTTAACCACATAATGTTACCATATGCATTTCAAATTACTTTTAGGTTATGGATTTGATTTAGTAAAAGTGGTGAGTGGTGACCACCTAGTTAAGCTACAAAAGGAGTAACCGAGTACATGTATATTAATGGACCCTATGATCTAGTTAGGTTACGAGCATAGTATATTAACGTATGATAGTTATAAATATCAATTCATCGTGGGCATAGCAAGTTAAAATATTAGCAATGACGCTACAGACCCATGTTCAACCCAAAAAATAAGAACAACTATGATTCATACTCTTATTTTTTGTTAAGGGATGAAAATTAAAAAGTCAACTTTTTGTGATCAACTTGAATCGGCACGTGCCGAGTACAATCGAATTGGGAAAAAAGAATGTGGGAAGGTTAAGCTGGCACCTAAGAAAACGTTGTGTCCATCATTACGAAACTACTTCTGATTTTCATCGCTACTAGTATGATTACATTTGATTCTCACTATTTATTATATGAGGCAGGCCATGTTCAAGTTTTATATTATAAAGTTCCATATATATATGGCAGGCCACGTTCATGTCTTTTTTGTTAGAGAAAAGTCAATTAAGGTTAGTTTTCCTGGATTTAGAATGTAATTAATTGATCCCAGAGATCTAGCTTTTTCTCCCTCTCAACTTTACTAGTAGTGGCACACCACATTCCACCCATAAAGCTTTTTTGCTTTTTCGAAATATGGATTTGTTCCCTCTAAATTCATATGATTTAAGCCCTACATGTAACAAAAATCAAATGGATCATAGCTAGCACTTCATCAAAAATAGTATATATTTTCGGTATAAAGTTTTTTCAACCATGAAGTTCCAGTTTTACTCTAATTGTTTCCGTTGATATTATACTTTATTCATATTGTTAGTCAGTCGCATTAATTTGTAAGCGTGCTAGAAGGAAAGAATACGAGCATGAAGCATCCATCCGTTCAATGATGTAATATATATATATAACTCGTTTTGCTAATTTATACAATCATTAGTTTATTTACAAAACATAAACATTAAATAAATAATTAAAAAAGAAAATAAGGTGTAAAACAAACAAGAGATGATGCCACAATTAAATAGATAAACTGATATTTTCTCTGTTTTGAGGTGTGATGTACTCTTACAAAATGAATGGCATCGTCCAATTATCAAAAGTTGGTGAATTATTCGTTGAAGAAAAAAAAAAGATAGTGAATTATTGACAATAATAGGATCAAGAACCTAACCCTTATTTGTTTTTGGTGAGACGAACCATTTGAATATCATGTACAGACTACACCGACAGGTTACGGTGGTTATGAACTTATGATTAAGGGAAATCAATTCAGAAAATATAAGACAAATCCATGGAACCAAATTATTATTTTTTGTCGGCAATAAATGATGAATAATACTGTTTTATTGGGCTTTTATTAATATGCTCAAAACGACCTGGCAACAACTGGTCCAGTCGCTCAAGAGTCAGACTACTGAAAATCAGTTGGCCCAAGATATGATCTTAGAGAGTTTCAACTCGATCTTCATCAATAAGGAGAGTGATGAAGGTAGGCTTATATGGTTATGATATTCTTTTTTTTAACTCTAGATGTCAGTGTCTCTATTTAGTTGGGTTTTGAAAACCATGGGCCTCTAGGACAGGATTAATGTGAGCTTAGCCATCTGTCTATACACTGGACATTGAATCCATGATGGGACTTCGGCAGAAGCTTGACTCACTTTCCGGATACAATGAGACATATGGCACACTCCATATCTAAACCAGGCAGCTTCAGCTCTGTAGAGTAACGTACTGTCTGGAAACTCTTCAACTTTTGTTTGACTCCTGTATTAATGGCCAAGCGAACTGCGAGCTCGTCACTAGCTTCTGATGATAGCAAATTGAAGTACCTTAGCAGACATCTTATGATAGAATGCAGTCCAAGTGAGGTTGTATAATCTTAGTATGCTTTCTTATTGACAATGGGCTCTTCATACCATTTACTGTAATTGTAGTCCCATGTGGCAGTAATGTACCCATGAGCTTTAGCTGGAGCAGTCATGAACTTTCCCTAATATTTGAGACATCATTGAGATAATACACCCCTTGGGTCTTGGGTCTTGGGTCTTGGCTCATGATACTGATCTCTCTCTCTCTGTTCCATCTTAGATAGGGCTTTTAGTACATATTATGTTTGATGCAAACTAAGTTATGCAGTGACATCCATCTATACTGATTATGTTTGATTTAGATCCAAGTGATGTATCAATTAGGGTTAGATTTTTATGTATTCTAATGTTACAAAGCAGAGGAGATTATCCTTTCGCACCAGTCTCACTCTGAAAATTACGCAAATACTATAAAGCCTATCTGAAAATGATGTGTCTTCTTCTTTTGTTTGTGCCACTAGGTTCCAATGGCCGGTACGAACGGATAGTGGTCTGTTTTTTTATCCCTTCCTGAAAGTGATTAACGTTGCCTTTATTGCTTTATGTTACTTGGGATACCATGTGATACTCGTGCATGCGTTGGTTGACATTCTTGATTTGATAGTCTTCGTACTTCGTGATTA
Organism: Sinapis alba; assembly: GCA_012274485.2. Taxonomy (NCBI): domain Eukaryota; kingdom Viridiplantae; phylum Streptophyta; class Magnoliopsida; order Brassicales; family Brassicaceae; genus Sinapis; species Sinapis alba. The sequence goes on along the minus strand of MU105840.1, from coordinate 229,824 downwards.
TTAAAGTGGAGTAAAGAAAGAGCATCACGATGTGAAATAGATTTAAAGAAAGAGCATCACAATGTCGACAGAGTTTTTCCAAAAAAAATTTTATGCATGTTTCTAGATTATCTGAATTGAACCTCTAATATCCATTATACTCATGCACCTTCCGATTGAAGTTTTTAGTCCAGCTCTATGTTACTATTTATAACCTTCTTTTTCACAGCTATCATTGGATCTCCTTTGTTCTGCTCCTACACAGTTTCACTCCTTATGCTAATGATAGATAATACTTACCATGTGTGCCTTGCTTGATATATTTTACAAGTATTCCTCAAGGTAGCTTTTAGGTTTGACTATTACCCACTCACTTGGGTGGATTTGTTTGACCTTATTATTATGGATTGGGTCCATATAACTTTAATTTCCAGTCACACAGAGCTGATTTCTTTATCCTTAGGACTAATAATCCTTAATACACTTCTACCCACGATGCTTACAATGGGTCGGTTTTTGGGCATATAGATGATGTTACTGTGGATGGATTTGTAACTGATTATTAGAGCAGATCCTATGTAGCATCATTGTAGTCTCTATTGTGCTTCTTCATGCAGTAACTTGGTGTCTCTGAGCTTCAATGAAACTATTTCTTCTCAGATCTTCAAGAGTAGTGGTTACTTAGTCTTCTCTGTGTGTTGTGATATGAATATGCAAAGGAATTCTCTGAAAAGTATTTATCAAACTTTCCTTGAAGATGCCGGTTTCTATTATTAGCTTTGATATGAGTATTGCTATTTGTAAATAGCTCATGTACTACCCATAACAGAGAAAATCTGATGAACTTATGATGCCATGAAAAGCTTAAGATATATTCTATATGCATTTTGAACTTCAGGGCAAAAGAAAAACAACAAAATCTCAATTAATGTATTTGATTTTGGAAATCCTACTGGCTAGGGACATAAACTGTTGAAGAACTAAAATCTTGAAAATCTAGTTGTTTATTGGCACATACTCTAGCTGCTTTCTCTAAGAGTGTTGACTCTTGCTTCAGGTTCAGTAGGAGCAATTCTAACATCTATTCTCTCCGTTGTTGTTTCTGCAACTTGTTCAGCTTCATCATCACAGTCTCCTAAGATCTTTTGGCATGTCTCAACCAGACAGTGTCTACATTTCGGACAAGTCATGTGTTGTGTAAGCCACTTGTCGATACAGCGAACGTGGAACCCATGGTTACACTTTGGAAGCAGCCGTATCTGTTCTCCAGCTACAAAATCAGACAAGCAAATGACACACTCCTCGCCAACCCCTGACAAGTACATCTCAGGTGAGTAAGTCACTACCGGGAACATCTTGAGAGCTTTCTTCTTGATGCCCTTGTTTACTGCTGCTGAGCCTCGTGGTGTGGACGGGATTGAGATGGGATCAGAGATCATGAAACTTGAGGAACGTCTAAATGCGCAACGGATTATGTAATGCAACCCTAGTGAGCAGATGATACCGCAGACAAGGATAGAGAGAAGCAGGAGGATGTTGCCGCTCAAGTTGTTCTTGTCAGGTCCTTGAGCTTGTTGCTGTTGTATGTTGTGATGAAAAGGGAGTTGCTGAAGCAATTTTCTCGAGAGGAAGCTGTTGATGAAATGTTCTTGGAAGACTTGAGATGAAGAAGGCGAGTGATCTGAAGACATCTTTACTCTTTTTTCTTTTGCTTTGGTTTTTCTTTTGCTGTTTTGCTATGTTTTATTCCCTTGAATGATTGAAATGTTGTTTATATATAGCTTTAATGATACTTAGTTAGTGGAGGACTACATAAATTTATATATTTTAGAGATAATTAATTGTTGGTTATGGAAAGTTCCTTCTCTATCTCTTGAAATGAGATGGGGACTTTGGGACCCAGGAAGAGCTTATCCAATTCAGCGAGTCCCCATGTGTACAGATTGTGCCTCCATCCATATCTTTTTCCAATTACAAAATGCTTTTGTAGGGACAATCATTTAGTTTTAGAAATTCAGCTATTGATAGTAATAATATTATTATATATGATTCTTGCATTAATCAAGAGAAGTTGTTGTATCTCTATTATGATGTGTGGAAAGTTGTAAAGAACTGTTGTGTTTTGTTGCTTTTATAAATTCTCTGAATTATTTTGCTTCTCTTTCCATGTGTTGTGTCGGTTCATAATTCTCTATTTATTTAAAATATCAAAATACAAAATACTTTTTAAATGATAGAAACTTTATTTATTTTTCTTGTCATGTTTTACTTTCTTGAGTAAATTACCTAATTTGGAAATGATTGCAACTAAAGTCAGTGAAATTACCATATATGTACAAAATAGAATTACGATTGCTTATAGTGGACCGATAAAAAGATAGATCTATGTTGGTTGTTTAGACAATTGGTTTTCGATGGGTGGTTTAGTTTGTCAGAGATTTCTGGTGGGTTCACCATGATCTATTATCGCTGCGGATTATCATATTTCTCCTATAGGATGATTTTACCGGTGGGTTCACCGGGCCAAATTTCGTTTTCACCATCCTTCTCTAGCGAGAAGTGTCCTTTATCATCGTTCCTCCTTCCTATGAAAGGAGTGATTTTCTTGGTATCACTACCGAGTATCAGTTTCAGTGTCTTCACCGGTTTGCCATCTTGTGGAGCGGTCCGTACGGGGCCTGAAGATGCAATCGAGATTACTCATGTCTTTCTCGTAGGTGAAAACTGGCTCTCAACGTCACCTCTTTATGTGACTATTTCTCAGCTACTCGACTTTGTCGTGAAAGTTCTATCGACGCAGTCAAGCTTTGTCTCGATTTCGCTGTCATCTTCTTCTGAAGAACTATCTATTGTAGTTTACTTTGCTATAGTTGTTTATGGATGTAACCTAAGAGGATGGCTAATTCCCTCAGTTTATTGTAACCGACCAGTTTAAGTATGAATGAAAGTAAGTTGTGTTTCAAAAAAAAAAAAAAAAGACAATTGTTCATTTGTTCTTTTCATTTCATATCTCTTTTCCCTTTACAGGTAATATATGCAAAATCGTTTTAGATAGTGTAATGATTTTCAAAGATCTAATCGAAAAACTTGTCTGCATGTATTTGAAACTTTTGCTGAATTATTTAGTTATATCAATATTTATTCGTTTTCCAAAAAGCCAAGTAAAGAAAACAGATGTAATCTGCTCTATAGCCCCTTTTCGATTCTTCTCCACAAACGTTATCGTCTGGATTATGGTTTTGTCTTTTGCGTCGTATCTTCCCTAACCTTAATATATGGTGCCATGTTTAGTTGCTTTTAATGAATGGTTACATTTCATGTTTTATGTAGTTAAATAAATTCAAACTCAATTCTCCAACCTCCAGAGAATCATCGGTTCTATTGATTTGTCGAACTCGAATTCGATTTTTACCATCCATAGCATGATTTTAGATATATGAAAAGCAATACTTGATAAATAATTCATTTGTGGTATTAAGAATTTAGAAGCTTCATCAACTTTGAATGATAATCATATGCAAGGTCGGTTATGAGATTCATTTAAATTCCATCTCCAACATTTAAGTAGATAATATGTATAAATCATTCACAATTTTAAATTAAATAAAAAATATATGCATGTATTGATCATTATTCTCTGATATTTAACTGTTTCAAATCTTATGCAAATAAATATTCCTCTTAATTAGCATAGTAGTCTTAGAGTGAGTATTCATGTTTTTCTAACTAGAAAGGGGCTTACTGTGTACATATGATATGTTGAATATTCAATTCTAGACAGAGACTTGGAGATAGATACAATTGAAATATGTGGTTGTGGACATGGATAGAGCACCCTCAAGAAAACACAAGTGGGATACTTAGCTTTCTAAGCCTGCTTATCTCAAATTTTGTATGCCTCTTTGATTATTTTAATGAGTGACTGATGAGAGTAATGAGATATAGATTCAGCTCTCCAGTCCTTGGTCCATGGGAAATATTTTGCATATCACGTAAACTAATGATAAGTTAAATTTCGGATATAATCATGTACTGCTTTAAGAGATTTCAAGAATACTGTTATCAACCACACAAATATGGTTAAGTAGTACAGCAAGTTTGAAAAAGTGCTAAATACTCTGCTTTTGAACTTAACATTTCAAATTTATCTATTTGTGTAGTTAGACAATATGCAATACCGGTTTTGAAGGAAAATCATGATTGATAATTATATTTTATATATTACTATTTATATATATATAATTATTTTTTACATATTATATAATTATAAAGTGATTGGATCTTTAGTTGTTCTCTGTGTTTTTGGAAATCATTACTCCGAAGTGCAAATTATCTATCTGAATCGGAATAGCTAAATTTCGTTGACGAACTACATAAATATTGTCAATTCATTTCATTTCGATATAGTTTTTATATGTTAAATCCTACTCCAACAACTACATAATAATAATATAAATCTAAATTTAATATATAAATAATCTTATTCTATCCCATTGTTGTTATTAGGCCTGGGCGTTCGGGTACCCGTTGGCGTTCGGGTCGGGTTTTTCGGATTTCAGTTCTTTTTTATAACACCTCTTAGGTCCCATTCTAGTAAATTTACAAATACGGGTCGGGTTCGGATATAACACATCGGGTTCGGGTCGATTTTGTATCACATCCTAGAACCCATAAAGTAACCATATATCATTTGGATTCGGGTGATATCGGTTCGGTTCGGATATACCCGAAATAAAATCTAAAATTTAAAAGCAAAACATAAGAAATATATACTTATTTATATATAATTAAGTATTTAAGGTATTTATTTTAATTTTAGATAATAACATATCAAAATAAATATAAAATTAAATATTTGAAGTATATATTTATGTTTCATATAATTATATTGTATAATAGTTTGGACATTCGGATCGGTTTCTTCCGATATTTTTTCGGATTTTTCGGTTTTTTTGGTTTTTCGGGTTACCCGTTCGGGTTTGGTTAATAACACTTCGGATTCGGATTTTTTTTATACCACCTTAGAAGATCCATTCGGATATTTTTTATATGTTGGACCGGGTACGGATCGGGTTTTTCGGTTCGGGTTCGGTTCGGATTTCGGGTTACGGATTTTATGCCCAGGCCTAGTTGTTATTGTTCGAAATTTCGTATACTTAATTGGATTAAAATACTCCGCATCAACAAACAAAAACAATGATACGGCGTCGTTTCGAAGGAAAAAACATCGTCACCGGTCGGCGAATGTGGGAAGTCATAAAACCCTAATGTAAAACATCCAAATCTAATTGTGTTGACTCTCACGTCGGAAGGAAGAAGACGAAGAAGATCTTGAAAATGCCGCTCTACGACTGTATGCTTCTGTTCAAGCCGATAATACGGAAGGAGGGCCTCATCGATCTCGTTGCGCGCATCGGGAAACACGTGTACAGCAGAAATGGCGTCCTCACGGAGGTCAAATCATTCGGAAAGGTCGAATTGGGTTACGGTATTAGGAAGCTCGACGGAAGACACTATCAGGTGAAAAACTGATTCAGTGTTTCAATTGCCTTGTTGATTCGGTGATTAATTGAAGTTTGTTTTGATTAGGGTTTTACAGACCGATTCAGTGGTATATTTTAGGGTTTTAGGTTAATATTTGCTTTTTGCATCTTTCTGGTCGATTCATATTTGCGAAAGAACTAAGCTTTGAGCTGAATTCTTGAAGCAGCACTGTTGAATTGTGAATACCTTATTCACGTTAGCCACAAAGATTCACTTAATTAAGATGAGGATAACAGAACTTCTAAGGATTGTAGATGAGTTCTTATGATCTGCTTCATTGTTCAAAGAGATTGATTGTGTGTTTGGATCTTCAGTCTGGAGTTTTTTATCAATGCATCATCACCTGTTGAAAGATAATCTGGGTTCAAACACATACATAGATTTCTTCAGACAGTTTTCGTTCTTTAGACATCTAGAATTGTTGGCGACAGTTGTGTTACTTAGCAATATAGGCACAAGCTTTAGACACCAATCTCCCATGTCTCTATTAGTGGAGTATGCGTTTAAAAACTGATCAAGCATCTTTCTTAGCTTCTTCTTCTCTCACTAATATGCAGAATCACTGGTTCGGCTTAGTACCATTTTCTGCTCTTTGAGCTTTGAATGTCTGTATATAACAACTATATGATTGAATGGCGCAGGGGACAATGATGGCAACTCTAAACATAAACAATTGAATCAAGAATCTTTTTCACAGAGATTCTTGATTCACCTACTTTAGCTTATACTTGATTTAATAACCATCTGGAATTGTTGTCGATCGTTTAGCATCTATTAGAGAATATCAGCACAAGCTTTAGACTATGTCTCTTGACTAAAGTATACAGTGAAAACTGAACATGGCGCATCTTTCTTAGCTTCTTCTCTCACTAATATGCAGCATTTTTTTTCCTTGGAGATTTGAATGTATATATAATAATTAATATATGGATGAATGGCGCAGGGACAACTGATGCAGATAACAATGATGGCAACACCAAACATGAACAAGGAGCTTCACTATCTCAACAAGGAAGACAAACTCCTGCGCTGGCTCCTCGTTAAACATCGCGACATCAAGATTGGATCATCTGAAATGGATGATCGTCAGGACGAGTCTAGCAGAGTTACTAACAGGAGCTTATATGATGAATCCTCAACGGACGAAGAAGAAGACGATATCTTACGCTTAAGGCGATGAAGCTAATAAATCATGTACTCTTAAATCATGTATTCGGACCAGAGTGTCCATCTTTTATCTTATGGTTATTGACACGTCATCTTTGCATGGGCAGAGATGTGTCTCTGTTTTTAGAACTTGATTTTTCATTTTTATTTTATTTATTAAAAATAGAGGTGGTCGTTGGTGATAAACTTGAACAAAACACTTGTTGTTGTTGTTCTATTTTTTGCCCTTGGTCGCTCCATCTTCATCGTCCATCGGTTTTCTCAATTAGGGTTTCCTCTCATTGTTGTTTCTCTCCTCGTCCGTTTTCTATCTCACGTTGACGATTTTTTTTAGACCAAAAACAAAAGCTTCATCCCCTCCTAGGTAACTTCAAGGCTCAGAATCATACAACTCTGTTTTTTTTGTTTGCGATACAAATCTATTCATCGTATGATTTGTATGCATGGGCGTGAAAGGGACATCTCTCTCTCTCTCTCGATTTGCTCAAGTGGGTTTTTCTTTTTACATTCTTAGAATGATTCATGGTAATTGTTTATGCCTATCTTGGATGAAAACCATGTCACAATCCTAAATTTTGACGTCTAACCTGGATTATTTTTCTTTTCTTTGTTGATCTGAGAGTACTTAAAAGGATAAGAAGTTTAAAACAGATTTAAGGTTGTCTTGGATGTAATCTTGTTGTCTTTGAATATTAATATCATAGCAAACTATTGCACTCGAAAAGAATCTAAGGATGTCTCTGAAGATTCCGTGTGGTATTGTATGTGGAGACTTTTTTAAGGTGTAGGAAGAAAGCATGGATGGTTCAGAGGATTCTTCTGTACTTCAAGAGCCTCCTGACCCCGAGGTGCTCGAAGTTGATCCAACTTTTCGATATATACGGGTACGAGGAACATCCCTTGAAGCATATGTTTTTACCTTTGAAATGGAGCGTAGAGGGATCAAGATCCAACCTCTCTTTGCCTTGTTTTGCTTTCCCATATGTTTAAGGTTTGAGTTTATAGTGTGTGTTTACTTATCTTAACGTTCTTATCCACCTTTCAGTATAAAGAGGTTATCGGAAAAGGCGCATTCAAGACTGTGTATCCTTGGTTCATGACGAGAGTGTTCTTTGTAATCAGAAGCTCTCTTGAGATACTCGTATCATCTTTTTTGTCTATGTTCTTGCATCTTTTCTAAGTTTGTAACCTTAACTCTGAAGATATCAGTTACAAGGCCTTCGATGAAGTAGATGGGATTGAAGTTGCGTGGAACCAAGTACGAATAGATGATGTTCTGCAGTCACCAAACTCCCTGGAGAGGCTGTACTCTGAAGTGCGTCTCTTGAAATCATTGAAGCACAGTAATATCATTAGGTTCTATAACTCATGGATCGATGATAAGAACAAGACAGTTAACATCATAACTGAGCTTTTCACTTCAGGGAGTCTCAGACAGTATGCATCTATCTCCCAACACTTGTCTTCTCTTTATTTTTTCCTGTCATTGTGGAGTTTAATTGCATCTCTTTTTGTTCTAGTTATCGCAAGAAACACAGAAAGGTGAACATGAAGGCTGTCAAGTGTTGGGCGAGACAGATTCTAATGGGTTTGAGATATCTTCACACACAAGAGCCACCCATTATACATAGGGATCTCAAGTGTGATAACATCTTTATCAATGGAAACCATGGAGAAGTGAAGATAGGTGATCTTGGTCTAGCCACTGTCATGGAGCAAGCTAATGCCAAAAGTGTGATTGGTATAGTTTTCTTGACATTGCTCACACTTTCTGCTTTTAACCAAAAACTTTGAAGTGTTACTATGTTACCAACAGGAACCCCAGAGTTCATGGCACCTGAGCTTTACGATGAGAACTACGACGAACTTGCTGATATATATTCATTTGGGATGTGTATGTTGGAGATGGTGACATTTGAATACCCTTACTGTGAATGCAAAAACTCTGCTCAGATATACAAGAAGGTCTCATCGGTGAGTTTTACTACAAAAGTCCATTAGTTTGTTGACAAGATGTTAACCTAAATCTTGTTCTTGTGTGGTTTCAAGGGAATAAAACCTGCATCACTGTCTAGGGTACAAGACCCCGAAGTAAAGAAGTTCATTGAGACATGCTTACTTCCTGCATCAGAGAGGTTATCAGCAAAAGAGCTTCTCTTGGACCCTTTCCTTCAAGTGAATGGTTTAACGACGAACAACCCTTTACCTCTTCCTGACATTGTAATGCCCAAAGAAGGTGCGTTTGGAGAGCGTTGTCTTATGTCTGAAGGCCCTCCGACAACACGGCGTAGTAGATCCATGTCTATAGATCTTGATGAAGACAACAACCTCCCCATTGTTACCTTTAGCGATAACTCAGGTTCTAGGTGTATTGAGGTTAGACGTGCAAAGAGAGGGAACTTCTTTGTACTCAAGGGTGAAGAAAACGATGAACAATCTGTCTCTTTGATTCTTCGAATAGTGGATGAGAATGGTGAGGCGTTTTTGGTTCAGCTTCTCCATCTGTTACTTTTGCTGCATTCTGATACGGTTTGTTTGTTGTTGTTGCAGGAAGAGTGAGGAACATTCATTTCTTGTTCTATCAAGAAGGTGACACTGCTTCGAAGGTGTCGAGTGAGATGGTTGAGCAGCTTGAGTTAACTGACCAGAACGTCACGTTTATAGCCGAGCTAATTGATATTCTCCTTGTCAACATGATACCCACATGGAAAACTGATGTCACGGTCGATCATCTCATTCACTCGCAGCTTAATCAGTGCTCAAGAAGTCATCAGCCGCATAGACAAGAGGATACTGCTTCTTTTCACGATGCTTGTGAGTCGGTTCGTCACTCGTGGAACTCTGATTGTCCACGGTCAGAGGAGGAAGATAAGCAGTGTGTGGATGGTGTTAAAGGAGAAGACAAGAGCTCCAATCAAGAAGAAGCAGTTGATCCGGTGAGGTTGGAGGAAGAAGAAAGGTTAAGAGAGGAACTGGAGAAGATAGAAGCCAAGTATCTGGAAGAGATGAAAGAGATAGGAAGGAAAAGAGAAGAAGCAATAATGGAGACAAAGAAAAGGTTGTCTCAGAAGAAGACAGAGCAGGTTGATTGAGAGTAGCTATTGGTGGTTTTTTCTTTTCAGAGTTAATTTGTTTCTTGAACGCCAAGAAAGCACTTGGCTCTCCCTGGAAGTGTAGAAAATTTCCTACAGGAAGAAGAGCTTATCTGCGTCTTGGTTAAAGATTTTTGTTTGGTCGGATGTTTTGATCACGAGAAAATATCAAGTTGTGTTATTTTTGTTTTCTTTATTGTAGAAGTTAACAGTGATTTATGAAACATATAACAATTGAAGTCTTTGAAGAAGACATGAGAAAGGATGACAATATCACAACAATCGATCAAAACCAAAACCACAGATCAATGATGATGAGGTAACCAAACCAGTGAGTTTGGAGGAAGAAGAAAGGTTAAGACAGGAGCTGGAGTAGATATAAGCCAAGTAACAGTAAGTTGATTGAGTAGCCAAACAGCACACAACAAAAACCATTTTCATGTCCGTTTAATGTTTCTTGAGCATCAAGGAAACGTTCAGACAAAAAAAAAGGTTAACCTAAAACAAGTCTTTCATTAATGCAACTGGATATCCATCAATAGATACGAAACTGTAATCAAGACTTTAAGAAACAAAACATTATGTCTTTCAAGAACACAAAACATCAGAACAAAATTAAAAATCTCACTGGTCTCCAGGAAGTGACTTGATGATGTCGGAATCACCAGGATCAACGATGCTAAGGCAAGAAACACGGAAGTACTTCCCGCAAGCAGTTCCCAAATCGACATTGTTGCCATTGTAATGATGAACACCAACTTTAGCAAGCATAGCGTAATACTCAATCTCTGATCTCCTCAACGGAGGGCAGTTGCTAGAGATCAGAATCAACTTACCTAAACAACAACACATCGAAACTAAACCATCTTAACCACAAAAAAATCGATGCAAGAGAGTTTTGTTTTGTTTTGTTTTGATTATTACCTTTGGAGCTGCGAAGGGATTTGAGAACAGATTTGTAGCCAAGAGTGTACTTTCCACTCTTCATGACCAAAGCTAATCTGCTGTTGATTCCCTCATGGGACTTCTTCGTCTTCTTCGCCGCTACCATTTTTTCTGACGCCGGGAAGAGTTGCAGGAAGAGAGACCTTTCGGGGTGACGAAGAAGATGTTCGGCGGCGCAAAATGAGAGTTTATATAAAGAGACGAAGGAACCCTAAGGTTTTTTTTTCAAAATACGAGGCCCACGGCCCAATAGAAACTCGACCTGAGGCCCACATAAGAAGGCCCAAAGCTCTGGTTTGAGGGTAACTAATTTTGGCGGGACTCGAGTACAGAAAAACAGACATAGCTACAGTTAGACCAAATAACTTCTGCTACTGATCACCGCAATGGACAAAACTCATAAGTTGAGACCAAATACCAATGCCAAAACTTTGATAAAGAACAAGAGTTATGTGCCAATATGGAATGTGATGATGATCTTAAAGTTGAAGATAGCGAAAAAATGAGCAAATAGAGGAACCACGCAAGAACCATATCATCAGAGAGCCTTCGACCGGCATGGTCATCATCAGCTGCAATGGCTTGTTTGTAATATATATTTTTTATTTAATTTTGGGTGTTGAGAGATTATGAAGTCTTTTTAATATATAGTAAAAATCCTATAAACTAATAATATTAAAACTATAATATTTTACTAATTTATAAATTTATGAATCTCAACAATATTTTTTATATTTATATTTTTCTATGTAATAACAAGAAGAACAATTGACTTAGAGTGTACATCTATATTGATTAAGTTGTACATACAACAATATTATTTTATTTTATTCAATTATTATCTAAGATATGTAACGTAAATATATATATATATATATATGTGTGCATTTTAGATGTAATATGGCAAAATAACATCAAAATATTTTGACATGTTTAAGCAAATTAACAATATATTTTATTTTGAATAAAATATAACAATAAAATGTTTTAATCATATATATATAATTAATTAATTATTAATTTTTTATATTAAGAATTTTCAAAACATATTATTTTATTAATATTTTGCAATAGTTTAACTTTAGATTACTAAAATTTATTAATTTATTATGTTTATTAGTTTACCTTTACTCTAACATAAATATATTTAATATATTTAACTGTATAATTTAATTTTAACATTATGAAAAATAAACTAAAATGGTATATGGAACTCTCATATTTTTTTGAGGTATTCTCTTCTCTCTTTTTTTATATAACAGGTTCACTTAGAAATGCTCATTGGAATGCTTTAGCTATGGTCGGCTTTGAGCTTTTCAATTGTAAAACAAGTACAATTATTTTGATCAACTTAAAGTATGATTAACTTTTTTCTCTCTTTGGATAGGTTCGGTTAATCAAGATGGAACAGCCACTTATGAGTGTACAACTTTATTGATAAATAAGTTTCAAAAAAAATCTTTTTGATAAGTTAGAAAGTTGATTAAATTTGAGTTATTTGAAGAAAAAAAGTTAAATAAAATGTGGTGAATATTGCTTTGTAAAGTGATATAATAATGAACAATTGAGAAGGTACTTTACATACGTGTATTTGTAGTTTTGAATCGATTGCGGAATTAACGGATATTAAACAAATCATTCTTTACGTCCATTGTACCCATCATATCGTACGAATCATGCCATGTTCGCCATTACTCTTCCAATTTAACGAGTCATCATTTTACATAATTTTCGAGTTATAAGTATATTTTGATAACTAAAAAAAAAGTTAATATTGATATATGTAAATGTAATTCAGTGGAAGATATGAGGATAGTAAAGTAATCAAAAGGAAAACAATAAAAAACTCGTTCTAGATTAACTTATATAGTTTTGGTGAGCTCTTTCTATGTATAGAGATCTTTTGGCGGCACATCTTTCGGCTTCTGTGTCTAGTGTAGGTTGGTCTTTTTCAATTCTATAATATATTCTACATAATCATGTTTTCCATTGAACCCTAATAAACAATTTAAAGTGGAAAATGTATTCTGCATAGTGCATACATGCATTTATATATTTAAAATTTTATATGACATTTTATTATAATAACTGTTATAAAAATTAGTTGGTTATACGTTCATAGTATTTCGTCAAATCTCGTATTTTCTTAAGCAAATATATATTCTGTTTCTTTTCTATAAATATGCTTGTCAAGCAAATGAGTTATTTGATAAATTTTAGGTAAATTAATATTGTAAAAAATCGATCAATAAGAAAACGTAAATAAGTGTCAAATCAATCCGGGCGTGGCGGGTTGGGTTACTGGACACTCTACATGACGAAGGCTATTATTATTTTTACGATTTTACGCTAATAAACCAACCTTTGCGTGATTTTTGGACTATCCTATTTCACTCTTTCTATTTTTTCTTTTTACTATGTATTGTATTTATCAAATATAAAGTAGCTTCATGCACTGCCTATTGTCTCACTATATAATTGTAATTTAGTTATTCTTTATCCAATAATATAATAATTAAGAAGAGATATTTTTCTTCTTTGCATAGCTCATTGGTTGAACGAGTAAAAGATGACCACACGGTGTTCTCTAGACGGTAATGAAGTATTTGGCCTTTCTTTTTAAAAATACTATGATTTTTCCAATTTCTTACCAATTAAACTTTACGAAATGCAATTATCGACAACTTTGTATAAGAAATCAGTAAAATGATTAACTAGGTGAAAAAATACTAAAGATGTTAATTACCCTTTGAAGTAACGAGACTGTTGCATCTAATTAATACCACATCTCGTAAACTTTAATTACATATACAAAAGAAAAAATAGTAAGGATAACAAAATCCAGACCTACTCACAATATCTTTTACTTCTACTCTAAAGAAGTTTACATAAACCAAAAAACAACAAAAACATCGAGGAACAATTAGAAGAGGTCAGACATCTGAAATTCTACGTACATGTCAAAGCAAACATCAGAGATCGATGAATGGTCTTCTACTGTTATCTTGTGTATGAGTGCATGCATTACATTATATTATATTATATAAAAGTACGCTAGAGAGACAGAGAAAGAGTGATCATGGAGACAACAATGCTTGTAGACCAATGTCATTGTGTTTTCTCGAAGGACCAGAAGCTGGAACAGGGAAGTGTCTTGGCAAGAACCCTAAGAAATGGCCTCTCCTCATAGTGTTTGTGTTGTGATCATTATTGGGATTTCTATAGAAAACGCTTGAAGGTGACGAGGCTCTAGAGGCGTCGCAGTGGAGAATGAAGAAGAAGCAGAGGATCATCAGAGGAAGAAGAGCTTGTGGGTTTACTGATGATCTTTTTCTCCAATAATGTGGATATGTATGAACCATTTCTAGGTTTCAAATCTGAATCAGAGGAAGAGATCAATAGGTGTGTTTTTGTTTGTTTCAGTTTTGGTTGAGGATTTTTGATGGGAGTAAAAGATGGCAAGTAGTAATGAGGTCAGCAGATTGAGAGAGAGATGAGCTTTTGAAAGCAACCCCTTTTGAATAGGTCTCTCTTTGGCTGGAAACAATTATAATGGCCAACAAAACTAAATAAAGGTAAAGGGAACTGAACATTGATTTATTGCACTTTATTTATTAAATCATGAACTGAACAATCACTTGTGTAAATACATTTTTTAATTAAAAAAATGTTTCTCTTTTGCGTGAATTGTATCTCTCTTTTATATAGAAAAAAATCATGGATTTGGGATTTATTCTTTTTATACATGCAGTGTCAGGTGGCCCGGGGGGCATGAGAAGCAGACTATTAGGAAAAGATAGTATTAAAACGAAAAGGCAATATTAGTATTTTTTTAGACATGTTTAAACCTTTTTATTTATTTAAACTTTCACTATGATACCATTTTTTTATTGTTATATGTTACTTAAGAATTCATTGAGAGGATTTTCCCACAATCTCTTCTAATGCGTTTGTCACACATTTACCACTTCGAGTATCTCCACACCTTTGCCTTCATCCAGTAGCTTTAAAACCGTATGTTTATTTTTTGTTGCAAACTTTGAAAACCGTATGTTGACATACCAAAACTAGTATACGTACTTCTCACCAACTTCATGATGTCATTTTGTCTCTCGGATTTTGTAAATTCAATGTAACGTGAATTTGTATCAGATTTAATTATATACATCAGGCGTAGTGTCCTATCCTATGCGTACATTACTTATATCACACAGTGTTTTGCAGATTTTTTGTTAAATAATACAGCGAAACATATAAATGGCCAGAGAGTTAATAGTTTATAACAGCAATTTGGATGGTCAATAAAGAAAGTTTTTTGGGTCCCTAGTCCCCAAAGTTAAGGTTAAGATGATAGAAAGTGGGAACAAGTTCCTCTGTCCTTTTTTATTATATTCTCAGAATTTGTTGTTGTCTTTTGGTTTTATTTTTCCTAAAAAAGTCTTTGATTTTATTATTAATTAATGTTATTTTATATGGCTAGTGCCACTAGTAGAGTCTGAAGAGCCAAGCATTTGTACAAGTACTATTTCTTGTTGTCAACGATAATCCAATTCTTAATTAACAAAGGTTATAATTTCATAAGGATGGGGAATCTTGGAACCGTTTGTTTTATATATATATACTTAACAGTTAACACTATAAAAGCATATGAAGTGGAGAGCTCTAAAAGATTTTTTCATTAATTTTTCAAAAAAAGAAAAAAAAAATTTAAGAAGAAATTTCTCTTACGAGAAACTATATAGGAAGAGTTTAAGAAATTCCAAAGTTGACACATGTCATCTGAACATTGTTTTAATTTTTCTCTTAGTTAACTAAAATACACATTAATTTTCAGTGATAAATAAATTACTTGTACGTTACTATTTTTGGTTTTCATTTTTTTATAAATCATAAAATAAAATTATATGTTTATCAAATTCCACTTTAAATATGTTTATATTATATATTGATATAACTTAAATAAATGTTTTTAGTATGAAATAATAAGCAATGATAAAAATTCAAATACTATATTCATTAGAGTTTTGGTTGGGTATTTTATTAGTGCAGTTGAAAATTATACTTGAGTTTCTCATTAAAAAAATTGTTTTTAAATTAGTGTGAGTAGTGAGTCTCTTACCACTAATGATTTTTTTAATAAATCTCTTTTTATAGGCATATATTAAACTGGTCTTAAAAAAGATTAATACAAACTCAAACCGGATCAATGCTCATAGTAAGTAAAATTCCCAATCCCTGTAGAAATTTGGTGAAAGAATTGAAGATGCTGACAAGTTTTTCTTTTGGCCGACCTCGAATTTTTTCAACAGCAGCAGCATTAGAATATGGTGTTTTATTGACATATTGCTTGTTTTCTACTTTCATAGTCAGAAGTTGAACAAAGAAAAAACAACACAGCTTTTAGAAAAAAAAAAAGAAGGATTGAGCTCGAAAGTTAGTCGATGAACGTCTTAGCTTTTTCACATTTGTTTAATTCAAAGTTTAAAATAATACCTCTTAGAAAACGATCTTTATATGTAAATAGAGGTTTCAGTAGTCAGTGAGATGGTATGGTTAAGGCTTCCTTGTCAATTTAGACTTTGTTCTCCTTGTTTAGACTTTGCTTTTAAAAAAGTTTTAGTTCATTTTGTTTTAGAGAAACTTGGTCTTTATGCTGACATCGTTTTTCAAAGATATAAAATTATTTCCATTGGCTATGTAATTTTAAAAAAGAATTTGCAGTAGTTAACAAAAAATTTCCAGGTTAAACAGAAAAGTTTTTTAGTTAAATGCTAATTTTCTTGTTGTTAATTTAGAAGTCTTGTATTATAATTGTTGGTGTAATCCCTCTAAATGCAAGTTTGATCAAATGCATGTTAATAGAAAATGAAACATGTATGCATATATATAGAGAAAATTGTTTAAACTATCATATTTAGTTTTAGCTTAAAAGAAGTAGATATACAATTATCCCTAACTAATATAGATTTAGGGTTTATTTTTATAGGAAAAAATAACAATAAATTGGATAAAATTAATTAAATCTAAATGCTATTATAAAAGGTAAAGATAGCAAAAGGTGGAAGATGCACTTATATGTACAACATGTCGTTAATGGAACATTTGATAATCTATGCTCTGTATATGTTTCATTGGTGTTAGAATTTGCACATAGATAGATTTAAAAAAAAAACTCGAATCATACACAAACATATCGGCTATCCATTTAACTGGAGTATTTTTTTTTTTTTTGTAACACTCATTTACCTGGAGTATATAGTTCCACTTCTAGGCCAAACTTCATGCTGATTCGATATCAGATTATTTATTACAAAAAGATAAACGGTGGAAATTAAGATATAATTGCTCTGCTTTGATAAGAAAATACATAATTACTATGCTTTTTAATCATCAAATGTAAACCAATTAAAGTACTCATCATGGTTACTTACATCACTTTTCTAGAAAGAGTTTCCTGGATAATATAACACGAGTTTGTGATTCAGTACCCTAAATTATGTGTACATATATACATGTACAAACATGCGTATTGATACATTTTTAAGAAAATTGGTATAATCAATACACTGGTTTGATATGTTTTGTTTTAATAAGCACAATTCAGACGACGTCGGCTGAGTTTAAACGTATATATAGTGATACCTTTTAGTCTATAGTTATTGATAACTAATGTTGGTTTTCCAACTAAAAGGTCAACTAAAACAATATTATTCAGTATAATTCAACCGGTGTACTGATCAAGTAAAGAAAGAGTATCCAATCTATGCAAATTATGAAACTAGACTGGAGATTTCTTTTTTTCTGTTTAGAGAAAAGATTAGCCTAATTGGATATATATATATATACCCATAGTATAAGATCATAATTTGGTCACTTTAATAATTTTACATCGACCAAAAATGTTACAATTCTGTTTAATAATATCCTGTAAACATTACAAATAATACTGCATTGCAAATGTATATCGACACGTTTACTAAAACAAAATGTGTATGTACGTGCAAAATCCTTTCAATTATAGATTTTACCTCTCTTGATTACATATAACTGTGATAAAAAGATTTCCCGTATATTAAGGAACAAAAGGATGATCTTTATTCCATAACATAAGCAAAAATAAATTGTTATGGAATTATATGTAATCGCACGCGAATGAATTATCATTATACATTATGTTACTTTACGGTTCCTCATCTCATCCTTATCATCTTCCTTAATTACCCGTAGCGTGTGAATATATTCATCATTAGAAATTTATTACCTTCATTCTATTAAAATTTATAATATTAGTGTCTTACAATGTTATCAAAATTTTATCCATGACTAATCTATATACTTAGTAGAATGTGTAAAATAACAATACTGATTATTGCCTAGTGCCGAATATGAGTTGAAGAAGAAAAGCTGGTCGTTAGATCTGATAAATTCTAGAAAATTATTCATACAACTCACCTAAGAATTGGATCTGATGTTGACTTTGGATGGGAACATGACATTGTATATGCTTTTCTTTTGCATGTGATGCAAACTAGTTGCCTCTTCTCCTGGCAACCTCTGAATGATATGAATGTCCTACAATATTAGCACAACTTTATAAAAAAATTTGGTCTAAACACAACTTTATACATGACTAATATATATACTTAGTAAAGTGTGTAACATCACAATACAGCCCAGTGCCGAGTATGAGTTGAAAAAGAAAAGCTTGACAGATCTGATAAATTTCGCTACAAAATTCTAGAAAATTATCCATATTAATTCACTAAAATTTTGATCTGAGGTTGACTTCGTATGTGAACATGACACTGTATATGAATTTATTTTGCATGTGATACAAACTAGTTGCCCCTACCCCTGGCAACCTTGAATAATATGAAACTCAACCCCACACTTTTGGAACTCGATTCTTCTTCATCCCTCTGTCTTGACCCAGTGTTATTTTGAAGTATTTGGACAATCAATTTATGGAGAACTAGTTTCCAATACGTGTCATGCAGAGTTGTCTTTTGCCTTTGACGAGTACCAATACATATGCTCTAGCATATGTGTACAGTGTAAAACAAAAGTGTATCTCATGATAGGTAGAATATCCGTAAATTATTTAGTATTTGTTTCCATTCAATTCAAAAATCTGAATATTTATGATTATACTAATCAAAGTAAATATTAATACTTAATATATTTTCAAATGAGATAATTATAACCATTTGTTAGAAAATAGATATTCTCTCTAATCCAATATATATATGCATATAGAAATAAGTATTTATGTACATTATGTAATTATTTTTATATTTCTAAGTTTTAAAATGTTTTTATTCATAAAATTAATTATTTAGTTACTATATTTTATTAAAACAATCACATTTTATTTTTATATAGTAATATTATCGTTTTACACTGTCTTTGTTATTTTTATGTATTTTAAAATTTTGAAATTTTGAAATTTTTTTATTTATATAGAGAAAATATGAGGTTAAAATTTCATATGTTACAGATTTCCTGATTTGTATCCATTCCTGCAACATATTGTCATTTCATAAACATATTCGTTCGTTTCACAAAAAAATAAAAAATTTAGAAAAAAATGTTTCAATTTTTTTTAAATAGAATTTATATTACTTAATTATAATAAATTATAAACTTTATAGGCTGGTAAAAAGAACTATTATTATTTTAATTTTATTATAATCACAAAATAATGCATTTATGATATAGATTTAATGTGTGTGTTTTAATATGTGTAAACAAAATATTTTTTTTTGGAATGAAGTGATTACTTTTTTTTACCCATTTCACTTTTGTAGTTTTCTGTAGCAATAAATTTTTAGTTATTGAGAAATCCATTCCCTGCATTTAATATGTATTTGCAAAGGAAAAAAGGAAGGTTCCTTACACATGTTCCAAAAAAAGAGCAAACGAAAATCACTGTCCACCAAGAACAATAATGGATGAAATGAAGGAGATGATGACTGAGTTAATTTATTAAAGGTGAGATCATACAAATTGGCGCAGATTTTTACCGATCTGCCATAATTGCTAATTGTAGACAATGATTCACATTCGCATCATTATGTTTAAACTTTCATTCGGTTAAATTTTACTCTAAATACGCAAATTATCAAGTTTAATTATATGCTCACGAGTTAAAATATACTCAAATCATTCGCCTGATACTATAAGGATTCTACAAAATAATTAACGGAGAAAAATTATTCTAAATTAAGTGCTACTTAACTGCCATTCATTGCATAATAAAATCGGACGGTTCAATAACTAATGTACTTAGGGCATGGAAAATGCATCAAAATCAAAGTGAGGAAAAACTAAAAAAATAAAAAGAAACCTCTTTAATAGAACATCATTAAAAATGAGAATGTGAGTAATTTTAAATCATATATGAAAAGTATTATTCACAAACTTATTCTGATGTCAGAACTTTTTATTTGCATAACAATTTCTAAATTTTGACAAAACATTATTTTATGCATAAACAAAATATTTTACATAAAATCTTACTTTAATCT
The DNA here is from genome assembly GCA_012274485.2 of Sinapis alba. NCBI lineage: Eukaryota > Viridiplantae > Streptophyta > Magnoliopsida > Brassicales > Brassicaceae > Sinapis > Sinapis alba. The sequence goes on along the minus strand of MU105840.1, from coordinate 209,570 downwards.
TTTATCTAATATGTATAAAACTGATTACATTTTTAAAACACAGTTATCAATATTTTTTTTTATTAAACAATTAAATGTAAAATTTATTATTCAATATTGATGTATAAAAATAACATAATAAACAATAACATTAAAAATACAAAATAAAAACACACATACAAACTTAACTCAACATAAAACATGTTTTGATTTTTTATGTCTTGATTGATTAATTATGGGAAAAGTATAGTAATAATATTGTTTAAATAAAATTTTACCATTGTTTTGTATGTGGTAATGTATTTTATTAATATAATAAATTATTCCTTTTAATAAAGTTAGATTTTAGTTACAAAAATTAATTTTTAAAATAAGTGAATATAATTTTAATATTATCAAATAAAGTGTTATTAGCAATAAATAAAAGTTGATATTGAAATATTAAAAAAATGAGGAATTTTTTTAAAAAATATTAAAGTAGATTCCAAACTTATTTTGAATTTACTTTATTTTGAAGAAGAAAAACTATTAGAAATAGTCTAAATGCGTATAAAACACTTCAAAAATATCCAATCTTACAAATATAGAGTGATCAGTTGTATTTCTATAATTTGTTAGTCAATTATACAGCTTTATTAGACAATTAGACAGTAACCCATCATATACTATTATACATCTAAAATGTTATTGATCTTTCTTCAAATACTTTTCTAATTTAATATACGTCATTGTTCATTGCAAAACGTTAAATTATCCAACAATACTATATTGACCAGAAGATGAAAACCAACAAAAGGAAAAAACGATTTTGCTTTACTCCCGGCATCAAACATTTTCACTAGAATAATAAAATTATATTTTCTTTTATCCGTAGTGGAAGCCACAACACAATTTGTAATCTGACATCATTAACACAAATTTAAAAGTATATTATTCGCCATGACCAATCTCAGCTTCCTTATATATATACCACATTGTAATAGTTGCTGACTATTCTGCGTTAACACATTGCTTTGTAATGATTGTTTGGTGTCTGATAAATATTAGTATTTTTTTTTTTGAACAATAATATTAGTATCTTTTAATTTCATAAAAATGGAAGTAATAAAAAGAAAACAGATATGGACCAGGACCAGGTCCATGTGCATCGTTCTCTTGACGAGTTCAGACCAGACCAGGTCCTCGTATAGAATATGGGTCCCACTATATTATCCACACACTTCTGTCCTCCTAACTCACACGTGTGTAAGAGTAGCACCGTTGGTCAAAGCTCCCGTCAAACCCTTATCTACCGGTAACAATTAGAGGTGGACACCAATATTAGACAAGGTTTTAGATGTATTCATGATCTAATCTGTTTGATCTGAATAATCAGTTATCTAATTTGATTTGATTTATACAAATATTTAACCTTTTCAGTTCAAATAGAAACATAACCAAATTAAAACAAAATTTATGTTATTTTGCCAGTTCTGATTACAATTTTTGACCGAGCAAGACACATACAAAGAAATTAGCTGAACATCTCAATTATTTCGTATTGTAGACAAAATTATTTTCTTAGATATTCTGATATCTTACTTGTCAGTTCAAATTTTCATTTCAGTAACGTTTTTATATACACGATACTATACTATATAACTATATATCAAGATATATAGTATGAAACTGTCATGTCTAGGAATGTTTTGGTTCAAAACGGTGACGCAAACGTGCGTTTGACTCTGTCTTTAAAACCACCTCTACTCACTTCTTTCCCCACCTTTCACTCACCAATAGCTCATCATCATCATCATCGTTGTCTCTTCATCTTCCCCATCTTTATTTTCCCGCATTTTCTCGCCATATTTCCTCTGATTTTTTTTTTTTTACTTTCTATAAACCAATGGGGAGAGATGAAACAGAGAGGTACATTACTGTGCCTAGCTTCTTCAGGTGTCCTATATCTCTCGACGTGATGAAATCTCCCGTTAGTCTCTGCACCGGCGTTACCTACGACCGTGCAAGTATCCAGAGGTGGCTCGACGGTGGCAACAACACTTGTCCCGCCACTATGCAGACTCTCCGAACAAAAGACTTCGTTCCTAACCTCACTCTTCAACGGCTAATCAAAACCTGGTCAGATTCCGTCGGCCGTCACGCCGGCGGCTCTCCGCTTAGAGGGATTCTAACGGTGGAAGAAGTGAATGAGTCGTTGATGAGACTGAGTCTCGACAAGGACGACGAGATTCGTCTGGAGAATCTCTCCAGAATCGTTCGGTTCGCGAAAGAATCCGACCCGAACAGAGAGTTTCTCCGGAGGGAAAAGGATTTCGTGCCAATGCTCGTGAACATCATCGCCGCCGTGGACGGTGGAACACGCGCGACGGCGAAGATCAAGCTAGGTCTTCTGGCGATTATGATTTTGGATACTATAATTAACGAGAGAGATCGTGAACGGTTATCGAATCTGATGTTAACTGACGGTGGCGGTTGCTGCTTGACGGCGCTTCTCCTCGCGATCCAGCGCGGGAATCTGAAAACTAAAATCGAGTCCGTTAGAGTTTTGGAGATGATCTCATTCGACTCGAAGTCGAAAGAGATCATCTCAGAACACGACCGGATCGTACCGGAGCTGATCAAATCAATCAGCTCCGAGACGGATCCTTCATTGATGGAAGCGAGTTTATCATTCCTAATCACAATCTCCACCTCGAAACGAGTGAGATCGAAGCTAATCGCAGAGAAAACGATCACGAAGATCAAAGACATTCTCCTCACGGAGACAACGAGCGTCACCGTGACGGAGAAGTCGCTGAAACTGTTGGAGACACTGTCGTCAAAGCGAGAAGGTAGATCAGAGATTTACGGCGGAGACGGAGGGAGATGCGTGGAAGGAGTTGTGAGGAAGCTGTTGAAAGTCTCGACGACGGCGACGGAGCACGCCGTGACGATTTTGTGGTGTTTGTGCTACGTGTTCAGAGAAGATAAGAAGGCGGAGGAGACGGTGGTGAGAAGTAACGGCGTGACGAAGCTGTTAGTGGTGATTCAGAGCAACTGCTCGCCGATGGTGAGACAAATGGCGAAAGATTTAATAAAGGTTTTGAAGGTGAATACATCTGGTTCTGTTTTGTCTACTTACGAGACGAACACCACTCATATTGCGCCATTTTGATTTTATAAATGTTATCAACTATTTTGAATGTAGATATTGTAAATCATAAGATTTTTTTTTTTGCTAGTGTGATCAATTTTGCTAAAACACAAAATTTAAAATTTCTTAAACGTGTAGCAGAAAAACTTTTTTTTTTTTTTTCGTCGAATGATTACTTTATTAAACAACGGAAGAGTTTACGAAATCGTAATACAAGAGAGGAGTTAACCATCTGGCAGGATACATACTACTAGAATAAAATAGGTTGTTCAAAGGCTTGTGACGAGCTAATGAATGAGCAGCCATGTTCCCTTGTCTTCCAATGAAGGCAAACATCTTCCTCGAGAAGAGCGAAGATTTTAATCGAATATCCGAGCAGAGGTTGTGGATGTCCATTAAATTCCTTTCGCCATTGAGACACTGAATCAAAAGCTTGCAGTCACTTTCAAATATCATATGAAGGTACCCCATAACCTTTGTGGTTTGAATTGCCATTAATAAAGCCTTTCCCTCCGCTTCCAGAACAGAGGACGCTAGTCCAAGATTAGCTGAGCCCCAATACTTCGCATAACCATCGTGATCACGTACAATCCAACCAGCGTAGACCCTACCTGTAAGGGCATCAAACGCCGCATCGACATTACATTTCAACCAATCAATAGGTGGGCGAGTCCATTTCGCCCGAGGAGGAGAAGATGATGGCCTCAGTGTCCAACTCATAGAAACACTGGAATTTCCCATAGCAGTTATCCAATCCCTCACATCAGCTTGTGCAAAAGAGAGGACCGTCATTGGAGTAGTCAATTTCTGATTGAAGATGAGATCATTGCGACTTTTCCAAATTCTCCAAAGGGTCCAGAAGGGGAGAAGCCGATTGTGTAAAGATATCTCGCCATTCTGATAATGGGAGATAAAGCTCCATAAATTATTTTCCACATTCATATCAGGATCATCAAAGTCCTGAAGAGTGATATTTGCCAACCGCCATATATCTTGTGAAGCATGACACTTGAAAAGTAAATGGTCTATAGTCTCATCAGATAAACGACAACGGGGGCAGATGGTATCCATACCCAGACCCCGGGTGTTGAGACGAGTAGAAGTACCAAGAGCCTTTGAGATAACTCTCCACAAGAAGTGTTGTAGCTTGGGAACAATGTTTAATCTCCAAATTTTGTGTTTCAATATGGGGTCTCCATGCGGGGGAGGAATTTGAGCCGTATGAGGATCCAATCTTCTAGCCAAACGGTATCCTGACCGGACCGAGTAATTGCCATCATTAACATAAGGCCAGAACACACTATCTTTATCCAAACGCTGAGCTATATATATAGACTTGATAATAGAATGGTCATCTGGATGTATAACCCGCTGCAGGGAGTTCTCACACCATGATCTCATACCATTATTTTGTTTAATCAGAGAACTCACCGTCATCTCAAGTTCCGGATTTAACGACATTGGGCGAGCTGGACGTGGTGGATCAGACGGCAACCAGTTGTCTTGGAAAATCCGAACATCTTGTCCGTCTCCAACATTAAATCTAATCCCTTTCTTAATGATATCCAAACCCACAAGAATGGATGACCAGCCATACGATTGTTGTCTCTGCGAAGTACTTTAAGAACCGAGACATCCCTATAGTATTTAGCTTTAAAAAGCCTTGCAAATAATGAATTTGGATGTTTCAGTAACCGCCAAGCTTGTTTGGCCAAAAGAGCGTCATTGAACTTCTCCAAATCCTTGAAACCGAGACCACCATCCTCTTTCGAGTGCTGAAGTTTATCCCAAGAAACCCACGGAATCCCTTTTTTATCTTGTCCCTTCTCCCACCAGTACTGACGTATCAGCTTTGTTATTTCCTCAATAACAGATGAAGGTAGTTTAAAACAGGACATAGAATAAACAGGCTTCGCCATAGCCACCGTTTTGAGCATAATTTCCTTTCTAGCAGGAGTTAATAACTTAGCACTCCAATTAGCCGTGCGCTTTTTAACTTGATCAATAACAAAATTGAACATGTCTGATTTCTTTCGCCCAAATACCTCTGGAAGACCCAAATACTTTCCACCTCCACCAAGATTATCAATCCCAAGTACACCCTTTAGCAGAAAAACTTTTATCTAACTGTAAAATGGTTAAAAGATAATCGTATGCTTGAAATGGTACTTGCTTCAACATTCGATTTGCAAAGTCTTTTTTTTTTTGTTAGCAGGAGGACCAAAGCCCAAACAATATGTGTAGTTATTATTATTAACTTATGTGACAATTAACTAATTGGTTGGGCTAAAATGGATGCAATATTTGGGTTTTAGAAAAATTGAAAGCCCATTTCTAAATAGTTGAACCGTAAAACCGGATTTACTATTTTTGGAACAGCAATAACCGGATTTTTCGCTTGAGAATAAACAACAAAAAAAATCACCATAATAGACCAATCACAACAGTTACGTGTTTACAAAATAACCCAACCGAACATGGTAAGAATTTTCCAACATGGTAAGAGTATGTGTTTATACACATGCTTTATCCATTTGAGATAAGCATGGTGTCGACAATATTCATACAACTCAGTAAACAAATTTATTTTCTTTCGTTGTATTCCCCTGAAAATAAATTAATAACTGAACTTATATTTATTTTGCATATTCTAAGTAGACACAATTTTAGCTATAATATAATTTTGACAATTTAAATTTCCTAAATTGAGCATATGCTTATAAACGTGTAGACGATTGATACAAAAAGCCAACATTTTAAAAGTCAAACTAATCAGTCTGAGAAAACAAAAAACTTTTGTGTGTTGATGTTTTGGTCAATATACTCGTCGTCAAACACCCATTCAATTCTCAGACCAAACACAGAAGAAGAAACAAGTTCGATCGAAACTCTTTCTTACAACAAAAAGTAGCGAAAGAAGAAAACCTCCCCCCAATATTCAATGGATCCGTCGGAGTATTTCGCCGGCGGTAATCCCTCCGATCAACAGAACCAGAAACCACAGCTTCAGATCTATGGCCCTCGTCCATCACCTCTAAGCGTCCACAAAGACTCTCACAAGATCAAGAAACCTCCTAGGCACCCTGCTCCTCCGCCTCCGCATCGCGACCAACCTCCACCGTACGTTGCTCGAGAGCCGGTGGTTATCTACGCCGTCTCGCCCAAGGTCGTGCACACCACAACCTCCGACTTCATGAACGTCGTCCAGCGTCTCACCGGGATCTCCTCTGGGGTCTTCCTCGAATCAAGAAACGACGGAGATGTATCACCGGCGGCGAGACTTGCCGCGACGGAGAATGCTAGCCCGAGAGGAGGGAAGGAACCTGTAGAAATCTCCACGGCTATGGAAGAAGCAGCTGAGTTCAGTGGTTATGCGCCGGGTATACTCTCGCCGTCTCCGGCTATGTTACCGACAGCTGCTGCCGGGATATTCTCACCGATGTTTCATCAAGGTGGGATGTTCTCGCCGGCGATACCACCGGGGTTATTATTCTCGCCACCGTTTGTTATGTATAGTCCTGGTTATGCTTCACCAACTTTTGCTGATGTCTTCAGTCATATTTGGGATACTTAAAAGCAAAGATTAGTAGTTTTTTTTTCTTCATTTTGTGTATTTTTATTCATTTTGACATTATCCAAAACTAGCCCAAAGGGTTAAAATGAGTTTTGTGTATTTGTAATGTAAACTATATATTATATAACATCTCATTTAACTTCAAAATTTTCCAGACAGATAACGTACCTAGGAAGTTAAAGTTTCTGCAAGCTTTATATAGGAGTTGTAAGATTCTCCTGACCTAAGTAACTATATTTAGGAAGAAGTTTCTTCATGTGGCAGCAACAACAGAGCTCCAAGTTCCTCCAATCAATGTGCCAACTCTCTCTCCTTTGATTGCTTTAGCAATGTTTCCAGGCTCTGATAGATTGAAAACCACAACTGCGACAAAAAGACACATTCTTGTTGGATTTCAGATATGAATATGTAAGTTTTGAGAGAGTGTAAACAAAAAGCAAACCTGGGAGAATGTATGATTATACCAAAGCTTTGGTGTTTAGGTTTGTATCTCTTTTAGTTTTGCTTTCATTCAGTCACATTATCGTTCAGTCAACAAGTGACTGATAGCTACAGCAGATTTCTCAGTAGGCTCGAACTTGAGCAATCCTGAGAATGGAAAAGTTTATCAGGAAATCATATCATTCAATGGTGGAGAAACCTGTTCTGGTCCAAAAGACCATGACCAGGGAACTATAGCGCAGTTGCTGAGAACGCTGTAGACGAAGATGATGAAGAAAACAAGAAAGAGAAAGGAGTTCGATCGTTTTAAGTTTTGCGCTTGTTGAGATCGACTAGGAAACGCTATTGAAGGTGTACCTGAGCATGACTAAGAGAATTTTATGCAACTCCTCTGATAATTTGTTATTGAACTCAAGGTCAGGGAAACAACAATCTTGAAACAAAAAATTTACCATTATCTTATGAACAAACGAGATACAAACTTTGCTCTCATCTCCATTACCTGTTAGCTCCTCCAAGTATGATTTTAATGTATCTCCAAAAAAAAAGCTCCACATATTGCAGGAGGAAACAGAACAAACAAACATCTTGAGCTCATCATTCTCTTCGTCTTCTCATTTCTTATGTCTCTTCCTCAAGTTCCTTATAGTTGGCAAGTACCTCTCAATTGAAAGTGGACATCCAAAAAACTTCAAAAGATTCCCACAACTCTTTTCACCATCTTCCTCACTTCCTTGAGAACTTAAATGGCTTAAGTAAGTCTTGCCTTCATAGATATAGCTAAGCTGTTGCCATAGCAAAACACTCAGCCCAATCGCCACTGAAAAACTCGCCACAAAGAGGTATACTAGAACAAGGCCTCGTACGGAGAAGAAGAGAGCGTTGGCTATGTAAGCAAGCATGATATTCTTCACCACTCTCAGAACCGATACACTATTAGCATGCGCCATGTCGGATGCATACGCTGCTTGGTTTTCCAGGGGTGGCAAGATGTGAATCAAGGTATATACACACATAACCGAAGCGTAGATTGTGCTTATGACCGCTGAGATAAGGAAGGCGATGAAGTTTTTGTGATTACCCGCACCAACACAGTTACCAATCTGCAAATACAACACACAGAGAGTTATTAGCCTTATGACACAGGTTAAGACATTAATAAACAAGTACTCTATAAAGACAACACAAAGAGAGTCATTAGCCTTAAGGTCTTAACCAGTAAATAAGGACGCAGGTTAAGGTATTGAGGATGATTAAAGGAATGTATGAAAAGGAACAATGAACTTACAAAGGGGCAATGATGATCCATGTCGAGGACACACATGCCACAGGTGCGACAGTGATGGGTTCTAGGTGACTTTGGTTTGGAGCAGTGGTGACAAAAGGTATAGTTGTTAAGTGCGCCGCTCCCTACTCCAGGGTGGGTTCCGTAAACAATGTCTATTGGTTTCCCGGCGCACTTAAAAGCAACAAGTATGAATGTTGATAATGTTGATATCGCCAGAGACACCGCTACAACAGAATGAAAAATCCCACAAGCCAAGCTGATGGAATACACGACCGGAAACGCTGCCCAAATCCCACCACCTGCAGTTTCTTTCCAGAATGAGTACATATAACAAGAAAATGGCAAATATCATTTCCAAAATTTTATGTTTATTCTTTTGGATATAATTTAGAGGAGCTTACATATGACAAAGAGCATAAAAACAGCAAGAATAACAACAAAGCACCGGTCACGGAACCGTCTCAACCCAAAGTTTCTGGTTTCAACTCTGACTGGATTCTGATTCGTGATTGCACCACACCAGCCACACTTAAAAACAGGTGCGTAGGATGGAAGCACAAGGTTTAGTCCACATCCCCAGCAAATTGTTTCATACTCTTCGTTTATGGTTGTAACAAAACTCCCCTGGAGAAAGAAAAAAAAGAAGTAACAGTTATATTTCTCAGTTGGCTCTTTCTCCATATATATAGTGCCATATTTTGATGAACTCTGCACTCTTTGTCCTGTATTTTCCAATCATATAACTCTGAAACTAGTTTACAAGACCCTCCTGACATTCATAAGCTAATTCCAAAATCCACACTATGATCTCCTAAACCGGTAGTAAAACTAGTTTACAAGATTGTATCCACACGTCAGGCAGCAAAGCTGAGATCTTGAAGATGGGGCAGATAAGAGAAAGATCCACTAACCTGGGAAGACTCTTCCATGGCTTCCTCAGAGATCCCACAAGATTAACGAAAGCAAGTAAAACCCAAAAGGTATTCTTTATAGAAACCCAAAGGCAAGAGAATATTCGAAATCTCTAATCATGGGCGAGGTGCAACGTTGTTGTTGATTCGCAGATCAGAAGTATCAGCTTCCTTAAAGGTACGTCCTTTCAATCAAATTCTGATGGGTTTTCTCAGTTTTATCAATCTGAGATTGCTTGAACACGATACAAGGTATCAGATTCTTCACAGGTGTTTAGGGTTGTTGACCATCTTTTAATTGCATCAGAATCCCAGATTTATTATCTCTCTCTTTCTCCCTCCAACGCTGTCACGGATAGCGACGGCGACGGTAGACACCGGGAAAATGTTTGATCGGAAGCAAGGGAGAAGAGAAGAAGTCTGTTTGCATTTCTAAGGTTATTTCAATTTCTTTTTGGTCCCTGTGTTATGTATTTATTATAATTTTGTAACGGATTAAAATTTATTATTCTAATACAGCCCAAAACAGAAACTAATAAAAACTAGTTACAAGTTATTGCAAGACTCGTTTAAACCCTAAACCTTTCTTGTCTCTGCGCCGCCTTCGAGTGGGTTTCGTTTCTACATGTAAGTTCCTTTACAAAGCTCTGTACTGACACGAAGTATCAAGTACTGCGTTTTGGTAAACCTATTTTTTTCCTGTTCTGTTGTAATACACGAGCTCTTACAAGCTTTACACACCTTGTTTTTTTTTTTTTTTTGCTTAACATACACACCTTGGTTTTGGTATACAATCCTAAAGTTTTGATTTTTAGAATCTAAAGTTCACGGTTTTAGGGACTAAAGATTTACCATACAGAACTTGTTTACATGACTCGTGTGATGTATGTAGAAGCCTTGGTTTTGTTGAGCTTGCATTGTCTGTTTTAGAACTTGACCCTCCTCTTTCAGAGATTTAGTTACTTTTAATTTAATTTTTTTTCATTTATATGTGTTCCTTAGTTTTTCTGCAGAGAGTTGGTTGAGTGGGATTTAGAGCTCAGACATGGTTGAGCTGGAGAAGAATTCCAGTGATGAGGTGAAGAAGAGGATAAGAAAGCGTAACCGTGGCAAGAAGAACGAGCTTCAAAGGGCGGAAGAAGAAGAAGAAGAACAAACCCACAACGTAGAGGAAATCCCAAACAAGAGAGAGAAGAAGGTTAAGAAAGTGAAGCCTCAGGGGAGAGGCAAAATAGAGGACGATGACGAAGAAGAACAGGTGGATGCAAAGGAAGAAGAAGTAGAAGGAGAAGAAAAGAAGATGGTGATTGTTGGGAAAGGGATAATGACTAATGAGACTTTTGAATCCCTTGACCTATCAGAGCAGACTTTTGAAGCTATCAAGACGATGGGCTTTGAGCACATGACGCAAGTAGGCAAATCTTGAACCTTTTTGATTCTCATGTTTAGACAAGATTTTGCAAAACAAATGTCTTAATCATTGTGCTCTTATTTAGATTCAAGCTGGATCAATTCCTCCCCTTTTAGAGGGAAAAGATGTTCTTGGTGCTGCCAGGACTGGTTCTGGTAAAACCCTTGCTTTTCTTATACCGGCTGTAGAGTTGCTGTTTAAAGAGCGTTTCTCTCCTCGCAACGGGACTGGTGTCATCGTTATTTGCCCCACAAGAGAACTTGCTATTCAGGTGAATCCCCTTCTTTATTTACCATACTGTCATTGTGAGTAGATGAAGTTCTGTAACTCTTGCAATGCGCCATGTAGGACTCATTGTAATTGCAATGGTTTTGTAAAGTGTGAGTATTGTTGAATGTTAATGCGGCCTCTCATCCCCGTTATTTACTGTATTGTTTTTGATATTTCAGACAAAAAATGTGGCGGAGGAGTTACTCAAGCATCATTCATTAACGGTCAGCATGGTTATTGGTGGCAATAACAGAAGGTCGGAAGCACAACGTATTGCCAATGGTTCAAATTTGCTGATAGCAACTCCTGGGCGTCTGCTTGACCATCTTCAACATACAAAGGGTTTCATTTATAAACACCTCAAGGTACTGTCCTTTTCATTCTTTCTAATTGGCAAGTGTTCTTGTCTTTCCTTTTGAGAACTAGAAGTTTAAAACTATTACTAGTAAAATAGCCATAGATGAAGTACAGACAGAAGCTTATGCTGTGTTTATTCCGCCGCCTCCATTATAGGATAAAAGAGGGAAAACTACAGAATGTTGGTTTATAATTAGATTTTAAGCTTGGGTTGTAGTATTACTAATAATTATTATGATTCTAATGAATTTTATCTTTATATATGTTCCTTTAAATTGCAGTGTCTTGTTATTGATGAAGCTGATAGAATACTTGAAGAAAATTTTGAGGAAGACATGAATAAGATTCTAAAGATTTTACCAAAGGTGAATTATCTCTTTCTATCTTAGTACTGTGGTTTATATTTTGTTCTGATTAAAGTTCTTACAATGTTTTTGCAGACTAGGCAAACCGCACTATTCTCTGCCACCCAGACCTCCAAGGTATTTTTCTGTTAGCTGCAGTATTGTCACTTTTAGTTACTTAACTATACTTACTCTTGGTGAATCATTGCAGGTTCAAGATCTTGCCCGGGTGTCATTAACGTCTCCTGTACTTGTTGATGTCGATGATGGTAGACGCAAGGTATGAATCCAAAGAAACACTCTGGTAATGAAAATCTTTAGCACATGGAGATTTTACTTGATAAGTTTCCCAAAACTGTTAGGTGACAAATGAAGGATTGGAGCAAGGCTATTGTGTTGTTCCGAGCGAGAAAAGACTTCTCCTTCTAATCTCTTTTCTGAAAAAGAACCTAAACAAAAAAATAATGGTGTTCTTCTCGACGTGCAAGTCCGTACAATTCCATGCCGAGATCATGAAACTAATCAACGTGGATAGCTGTGACATCCATGGAGGACTTGACCAGAACCGAAGAACTAAAACTTTTTTCGATTTTATGAAAGCAGAGAAAGGTATCTTGTTGTGTACTGATGTTGCTGCTCGTGGTCTCGATATTCCTTCCGTGGTACGTATCTTCTGGCATTGATTATCAACACTCTAATAGTTTTACTGAAAACATTGTGTTGGGTCTTATTATCTGCAGGATTGGATTATACAGTATGATCCTCCAGACAAGCCAACGGTATATGAGAAATACTTTGGTCTGGTTTTTCTATGTCCCTTTATTTGTGTGCATCTTAGATGGGGTGATGGTGTTTTTCAGGAGTATATCCATAGGGTTGGCCGAACAGCCCGTGGAGAAGGAGCAAAGGGAAAGGCATTGCTTGTCTTGATCCCTGAAGAGCTTCAGTTTATTCGATACCTTAAGGTTTGAATGGCTTTTAGTCGATTGAGTATGAAAGAAAGATCAATGAAAGCTTAACCTACTTGTTTTATTGATTGGTACTTTAATCCGCAGGCTGCAAAAGTACCTGTGAAAGAGCTTGAGTTCAATGAGAAGAAGCTTTTGAATGTTCGATCTGCTTTGGTAATAGTTCTGATTCAGTCTGAATGAATAACTTCCCATTTGTAATAATTAACATCGTTTCTTGCTCTTGTCATGCAGGAGAAATATGTTGCCAACGACTATAATCTGAACAAGATAGCCAAGGAAGCGTACAGAGCTTACATCGCAGCATACAACTCGCATTCTCTGAAAGACATCTTTAATGTTCACCGTCTTGATCTTCAGGTAAATGTTCAGACACATAAACTATATGGTTCTTGCAAGTTGCAAGGTTGGAAGATAATCTGGTTTTCATTTTTTTTTTGTCATGGGATGTCACAGGCGGTTGCTCTATCGTTCTGCTTTTCTTCGCCGCCAAAAATTCATCTGAACATAGAAAGCGGAGCTGGGAAGGTGAGGAAGGCGAGGAATCAGCAAGGTCGCAATGGCTTCTCTCCTTACACTCCCTATGGCAAAGGAGGCAAGTCCACACCTAAAGAAGCATGAAGTGTCTCTACCTGCCTTTTTGTTTTATTAATTACCACCAAGTTTTGTCTAAAGAGTAATAGAACTGCGTTTCTTGTAGTACTTCAGATCTTTGGGTTGTTATAAGGAATTATTTGATTAATTTATGGAAGCTTTCTGTCTTATTACGTTTTTTTAAACCGGACTGACCTCATGGTTAGACAAAGGTAGACTCATGTTTCACCATGAACCAGTTAACATAGCTGGGTTGGATCTGAAAATATTGAATCAGATAAAAACCATTAATATTTCAAAAAATCGAAAAAGTTAATATTTCAAATATTTTTATCTTTATTTATGAATATTTACAATAGTTACTTATAAAGTTTATATATTAAAATTAAAATTTATAAAGAATTGTGAACCAAAAAAAAAAAAGAAAAAAAAAAGAATTGTGAACTATGTTAAACTGATCGACCGAAATTAAACCATAATTGTCGGGTTTAGTTTCTGGTCAAATTTTGAAAATATTGCTTTCACTATAATAAAAAACTAAGTTGAAATATAAGAAAATGTAAAGAACGAATTAAGGCTGCATGAAAAGTGAAACATGTTGATCAAAATCTAGAGCGGTCAATGTATTTATTTGGAAAGTCACTACTTAAGAAGTAAGAACGAAGCAGCCTAATGATGAATGAAACCTTAAAGGAGAACAAAATGCTCAACCGTGACTAAGCCAAACCAAAAATCGAAACAACAAGAACCGCAATGGCAAGAAAGCAAGAACTGCTGAACTGGACTGAGTTTTTGAACGCACTGCTCTTCTTGTGAGTTGAAGCCGGTAGAGATGGAGATGAAGACGAAGAAGAAGAAGAAGAAGGTGATGAAGGAGGAGGAGAATCCGGAGAAGACTCAGTCTCCATGACTTTAATGATCATCTTCTGACCCTTTTCACAGTGGCCGGAGATACCGCTAATGAAGTAAAACAAACCAGGACGGTCTAGTTTGAAAACCGTGTCTTCATTGTTCGAATAGAGTTGTGGTTTAGTTGCCTTGCATTTCTTGTACTCTTCTTCTGACACCACTAACACTGAGTCTTTCGTGTAGTTGAAACCTTCATCAAAATCAAGAAACCCCACATCATATATATTTATAAAGATGAAAAATGCATACAGAAAAAGAATACTTACGGACAGTGTCGCCAACTTTAAACCGGTTGTGTGAAGCCCAATGGTTAAACATATCTCCATGAGTCTTAACTTGTGGTACGATCCAACCATCTTCTCCTCCAACTTCAAATTCAGTGCATGAAACACATGAAAACATATAAAATGAAACAAGAAGGATAACGAGAGTGATCTTCTTCGATGAACTCATTTGTTGTTTTTGGATTGGTATAAAGGGAGATATGTTGTTATGGCTTGTGAATGCTTTGAGGTTTTGAGTTTAAAAAGAGTGGACAGACTTCGAGGTCTTGTTACTCTTCTCCACATCTTGAGGGATACTTAACGTATATATCATTGACTTGGTGTTTTACTTTTGTTTGAATCAAAAAGATAGTTTGTGAAAACAATAGGACTTGATTGAAGTTGTTGGTGAATATCAGATTTTGTGGGATTCGTACGTATGGTTTGCTCTGGTCTTAGCCATTTTATCCGGACCCAAAACAGATCCAAAACTTTATAGATATAAATGGATCCAAAACACTTAAATCTTTTTTTGGTAAAAAGGTTTTGAGTCGAGAATACCAATCAGAAGAGACTCGGACCCAGTCCAACACTTTCTCATGTGCTAAAAGTTTTTATCATGTTAGAAAAAAACATGATAAAAACAGGTAAATCTCTCATATTTTTAATCCTGTCTTTCTTTTAATAACCTTTTTATCATGTTTTTCATATTTTATCAAATATTATATATACATTATAATATAAAATAGGCAAAAAGACATTGTACCCCTATTCTATATATATAAATAAAGTAAGTATTAAAATAAATATTAGAAAAATTTAAAAAAATCGATTTTTTATTTTCAAAAAATAATATTCAAAACTTTTGTTTTTGACTTTTTCGAATTTTTTTTTATTTTTTTTTCTAAAAAAAATTCTTTGAAAATATCTTAAAACTATTATTTTAAAATTTGTAATCTAAATCTTAAACTATAAACACTAATCCCCAGGTATTTAAATTTACCCAATAAATATAAATCTATATTAATTAATTTTAGGAGTATAAATATTTTTATATTCTTAATAAAACATTTTTATTTATTTTGACTCTTATGATAAAAACTTTTTATTGTTATTCTAAGAAATTTCTTTATAAAAACCACATTAAATTTTCACAAAATAATTAAATTCCATTAACAGTTAGTAAAGATAATTTCATGTATAGCAATGTCAGTGAATATTAAATAAACATTCAACTGTAATCAATCATATTTCTACTAAAATTATTTGTTAATATGAAATTTTAAGTTAAAAAATTGTTATATAACATTATATTTTCTTAATATATTTATCAATAACATTTTCATAAACAATGCTAATTTTTTCTACAAATATTACTATTACAAAATATGAATTATGTTTACATATAAAAATAAATAAAAATACGACTTTTTTTTGAGAAATGGCAATAAAAATATATCCTTTCATGCTATATGCCTTTTTACATTGTTGTTTTTGTTTGTGGCAGATAAACCAAACCAAACCAACGATTACATTTTTCACTAAACCAAATCTAAACCAAAATCTTGATCGAAGACAACTAAAAACAAAGACCAATCTCCACGTGTTTGCAAACTTTGCATGAATGCCACCTCAAAGCTCGAATTTGTCCTCTTATTTGTTTTACCCTTTCCTCTTTTTGTTCTCTTGTCACCCACACAAAAGCAGCAACAATCACTCTCTACAATGGCGGAAACGTTTTCAAGCAGCGATGCTCAATATCTCCCCATCTACGGCCGTGGCACTACCGATAACAACATCCCCTACGAGTCGCTTCTCCGCCTTCTCCGATCTCATTCACCAACCTCCTCACAGCTCTTTAGTTACCTCGCTCTCTTTGTCTCCGTCGGAACCCTCCTTTTCCTTCTCGGCATCTCCGTCACCGCAGCAGCTATCGGCTTCATAGTGTTTCTTCCGTTGATCATCATCTCGAGTCCTATTTGGGTTCCTGTTTTTGTCGTTGTTGGTGGGTTCTTATCCGTCGCTGGATTTCTTCTTGGAACGTTGGCCTTGGCGTCGTGGACGTACCGTTATTACCGGGGCATGCATCCGGTCGGGTCGGATCAGATGGATTATGCACGTGGTCGGATCTATGACACGGCAGCTCACGTTAAAGATTACGCTAGAGAGTATGGTGGATATTTCCACGGTAGGGCTAAAGATGCGGCCCCTGGTGCTTGAGTCTTGACCTGAACCGGTCCGTCTAGCCTGCCTGGTTCAGGGTAGTATTAACCGGTCCATATATATGTAATATTTTATTTTGTTGGCGAGTACTTTACATCTTCTAGATTTTATATGATCAAATGTCTTTCAATTAATACTTCCTCCGTTTCAAATTAGATGTCGTTCTGGAGTAGAATTTTTGTTTCAAAATAAGTGTCGTTTTCGGTTTTCAAAGCAAAATTTATTGGTAATATACTCTACTCTATTTTTCTATTGGTTGATATATGATTAGGTGTATTAGTAATAATGTTTTTATTTTGAAAATATATAAAATTAATGTTTTTTTAATTTGTGTGCATAAACTTAGAACGATAACTAATATGAAACGGAGGGAGTAATATTTTAAACAATAAATATCTAAGAATCAGAAGAGTATGTTAAACTACACTACATAGGATCGCTTTTTCTAATAAATGCATGATATATTGGTAGGAGTATTTTCCTTATTTCCATACGATAGGGAAGACCGTGTTACATCCTTCCAAGTTACAAAAAAGAAAAAGTTACATCTTCTTGTTATAGATTAAAACATTTAATCATGTATATTTTCTAAACAAAAAAACATTATTATCTATTCATAATTTATCAATAAAAAAATATCTTACATTATATTATTGATTATATAATATTAATTATTAATAAAATTTATTTTAAAAATTGAAAACATCATTTATTTTGAAATATTTTTTTTCTTAAAAATGGAAGAAGTATTAATTAACCTACTTTTTTAGAACTTTCTTTTATTACTTGGCAATTTGTGAATGGTTTTCTTTTATCAACAAAATTTAAATTAAATGATTTACCTATTTTTAAAAATATTAATAAAAGTGGTTAATAAAGTTAAAATGAGAACCCACTGTTAAAGTTGCTGTAAATATAACCACAACTCAAATATCCAAAAAGATTTTTACACATTAATTTTTTTTTAATGAAAATAGAAGAGAAAGGAGAAAAAAGCTTATCGTTTGAGAACGCACCCAAAAATTTGTGAGATACTCTTCTAATTTGTGAATGCTCTAACACTCATGATATCGTGATTCCTAATTTGTATTCATATCTAAATGTAAATATTATACAATTTTATGTTAACAAACATTGGTGAAAGACTACAGTGAAAATACAGATTAAATATTAATATTATGTATATATAGAAATATATTCAAATCTTAAATGGAGATTCAAATTCTTTATGTATGGTGTAAGTTTGCATCGGTAAAAAGTCATGACGACAATCGAATTGAATAGTGCACTAACGAAATTACAAAAATGAAAAACTGCATTTTTTGTTACAAAAAACTGAATTTGGAACATAAAACTAACTTTATCCAAAGTCAAAATTTGTGTGCAAGGATAAAAATGAGAAAAAATATTAATCAACCACATCGAATCATGCTTTTTGGCATCGACTCGTGTTCTCTAGCTAACCGTCCAAAGGAGAGAATCAGAGAGGAAAGTCTCGAGTCCGAAGAGAGAATGGATTTAGATGCGAAACTTTCTGATTCAAAGAAAAACAAATATTGTTGGAAAGAAAAGAAAAACTCTGAATAAATGGCAACTGAATCTAACTGGCAACCATTATATAAACAACAAGAATGTATAGGAAAAAGATAAATATCAATAAGGAGCAATTATTGTTTTTTCCCAAATTTAGTGAGAAATAATTTTTTTCTATAATTTTGTAAGAAGAAAGAATGGAAATAAAAAAATCTATTTTTTATAAATAATGTAATTTTATTAGAATGATAAGGAATTTTATGTTTCTTATTATTCCATTGTTAATCATTCAAAATCTAAGTATCACCGTGAACAAAGTGAAGAGGAATCATTTCTAATATGGATTTTAAGAAATTATTAAGTTTAAAATTATATTTAAGATTGGCCTAATAAACCTGGAGCCCCTTCAGGTACAAAAAAAAAAAAAAAAATGGAGCCACTTAAGGAATGCTACCAGTCTATCACTAATTGGCAATTGAAAAAAAATTAAACGCATATGACTCCTGACTCAGTCCATTTGATTTAAACACCAACAAAAAATTTCTAAAAAGGGAAAATAGAAAATCAACAAGAATTGCCGCGAAGCCCTAAAAATCCGCCATTGATGCCGGATTCGTACAGGTCTCTCTTTACTAGGGTTGGTGTCTGTCGTTCAAAGCCACACACTCTCTCTCTCTCTCACTCACTAAGGCTTTTAATTAGTAGGGTTTGAAAAAAGACAATGTCGGGTTAATTAATTTTGCAGTTTGTGAGTCTCGTTCTCTATATATCTGCCTGGATCTGTTTCTCTAACAAATACATTTAGGGTGAAATTCTTTTGTTTCTATTTGTAATAACAGTCATAGTTCTGGTTTCTCACTACCCAGTTCTAGGGCTTTTGTTTTTCGTAATTCAGATCTAGGTTTTATTGTTTCCTCGTCATTTTTTTTTTAAATTCTAATTTAGCTTTGGGGTGGTTTATTACAACTTCGCCGATTAATAAACTTCACTTTCTCATACACTGAGAAGAAAACAAAAAGTTTTAATATCTTTTTGGTTCTTGTTTTGTTCTTCTTACCTCTTCTCTTGACAGACAAGAAAATTAATCTCCTTTGAGTTGTTCCAAATTGATCTAGATATGTGGTGTTTCCACCCTGTTAAAAGATATTCTTTCCGTTTCAAAATATATGGTTGACATGTTTTAATATCTCTAATGATTTAATATTTCAATATTTTTTAATTTTATTAAAAAAATATATAACTAATAATATTTTATTAACTTATTTTGGAATTGAATAAATAGTTTTTAATTTATATTATAATCTTATTTTTTGAATTAAAGGACAAGTTTCTTAATAATTGTTTACTATCCTAAAATTTCAAGTATTTTGGACCAGATATTTTGGAACAGAGGTGAGTACATATTTAACTAATTTGATATTTTACCCAATTGTTATCAATTGTTTTCTATTAATCCTCACAATTACTCTTTGCCACGTACGTATAGTTATTTTATTTTGTTTTTGAATTCCATAAGTATACAATAACATCTTGACAAATATGTAGGCATGGGACCACTTTTTATTTACATACTTCATGTTTTGTTCTTCGAGCACATGGTCGATTTTTTGTTTCTTTTTACTTTTTCTATACCATTTTTTCCTTTGCGAATAATGTAACCTTGTGATTTTAGAATCCTCTGAATTTCCTTTTCGTTATATTTCAATCATATTTCTCTACCTTGCTAGTGCTTTGCTTATTCAGAAACCATCATACTATATTCACTAGCTAGGCTTGTTCAGAGTTAACGCAAAAATACTTATGATACAATTGTTTTTGATTTTATTTTGTTGAGTGGTGTCCAAACAACTTACAACTCTATATATTCTCATTGTTTATTTGGAGAAAATTCTCATTGTGTTTTATATGTTTGGCATTATTTAGGAACATAGACATATGTTATGGTCGACGTATTGATGTAGTATAAACATAATTTGTATCACAAAATATTGTAAAAGTCATTTAATAAATAATGCTCTTTTGTTTCTATACTCATTCGTTTTTACCCTTTTGTCACTGACTTAACATAATTTTGTCCTTTCGTTAAGATTTTATTTCAGTCATTTTAATATATTTTCGTATTTCTTTCTGTAAATTGATCACACTTCGGTTTGGGACCTCTTGTAATTCCTATCAATAGCGACCTCTTCTTTCACTGACTAGGAACCAAATACAATTAAAGCAAGTTTTACGTTCTAAACAAAGCACAAAATGTCTTTTATATCGTCTGTTATGTTTGGCATTAGTAATGTACTTTTTTGTGTGTTTTGATGTTTGGCACTTCACTTCACATGACTTTAGAAATATTATATTTTTTCTCTTCTTCAATTTTCTGTTTGTAAATTTAAAAACAATATACTGCAAGAAAATATGATTGTCATATATGACCAGTACGAAATTATAATTTCGGAGATAATATTAGACATACACCCACTTATACATGATCACAAACCATTTGATTAGTTGCACCATTTAATTAGGTTAGTTACCTTGAAAGGTTATAAAGTTTTTGACTGCGGATTAATCCACTAATACTATAATTGACGTCCAGGAGTCATAAAGAGAACCAGTAGAAAGTGAATTAAATATGAATAATAATTACTCTCTTATCAATGTGGGTACTCCCTCCGTTTCATATTACTTGTCGTTCTAGGTTTATTCACACATATTAAGAAAACATATGATTTTGTATATTTCCAAAATAAAAACACAATTACCTATACACCTAACCATATTTCAACCAATAGAAAAATAAAAACACAATTACTTATGAATCTTATTAATAAATTTTGCATTGAAACTCTAAAACGACACTTATTTTGAAACGAAATTTTTTTCCTACAATGACAAATAATATGAAACGGAGGGAGTATTCCTGAAAGCAGACGACAGCCGACAAACACAAGACGCATATATTATATTAACGAAATGCGTTTATAGAAATAAAATATTATACAAAAGACATTGATTATTTTACATCAAGTTAATATGTGACACTAAAATGAAGAAGGAAGCCTCCACATAAACTTACGATTCAGAGTATATCTCAGCAACTAATTATTCTAAAAATTAACGGTAAATCGATATCAGCACATATTATGGTATTTGTACATGAGGTCTCTTGGTCTCTCCAAGAAGTGATGAAGATCCACAAACTGACGTTGCTGCTGCAAGGCAAGTAACCAAACTAACAAATGAAATTTGGCAAAAATAATATAATCTGTCAATCGAAAAACGACGCCTTTCAATCTGTAACGTGAAACTGTATGGTAATGATTAATATAACTCACAAAACATAAAAACGCGCGAACTCCTACACTAATTTTACAACACTAATCAAATGGTGTTGGTGCTTAAGGAGTTTAGATAGCCAATAAAACTTAAATTTACTATTCCACCCGTTTCATTTTAATTGTCGTTTTGAGTTTATGCACACATATTAATAAAACATATAATTTGTATATTTCCAAAAAAACACAATTACTATACACCTAACAATATTTCGACCAATAGAAAAATAAACTGGAGAATCTTTTTGATAAATTTTACTGTGAAACTATAAAACGACATTTATTTTAAAACAAAAATTTTCCTCTACAACGACAATTAAATCGAAACGGAGGGAGTAGTAATTAACATGATGTTCTCACAATTCTAGATAAAATTTAATGACAGTTGAAATTTGTGACCAATCACAAAATACTTTTTTTTTTAATTAGTTGAACTCATGTTATTTTATATTATCAAGATAAATTGCATTAAAGTTTATGTTTTCTTAATCTTTGTGAAAAAACTTTAAACACCACTTAAAATGGTACAAAAGGAGTAGTACTTAACAAAATAAACTCGTAGAATTAATAAATTTGATATAGAATAAGGTACCTCTATTGAGCTAACTGTCCCTTGGCTGCGATGGTGATTAGGCATTGGAAATGATGAATTAATTTTGTTGACCACAAATTCATTGCAAACTGCAAAACCATCGTTCTTGCAAAGAAGTTCTTCGATCTCTTCTTGGCAGGGCGTCGCCTCAAAAGACTTGCAATTCACATGGCTTTTATTGTTCTTTACTATCTCATCATGATGACTATGAGCTTCATCATCCAAAACATTTACTTGTGATATTCTCTTCATCATCTTCTCCTTTGTTCTATCCTTTGCTCTCTCTCTTGCTTTCGCTCTCTCGTCCTTAGATAACTTCTTCAAAATGGGCGTTCGCGGTTGCAACATCTTTCTCTTCCCTCTCATCAATCTTCCATCCACCTTATTTCCTCTTGTTTCTAATGCAAACCGATGGATAAAACTCAATAATTTTAAAACTATAAAAGTTATCTCTTGTTATAACCTTTTGATAAAAAGAATGAGACTATATGTATATAATTGTAAAACAGTAACGTATGATACCAGTCGAGTTAGTATTGCTGCCTCTATCCTCGGCTGTTCCCATGGATGAAAGCTTCCATAGATCAGACGATGATCCTAACGCCGGTCCTTGATTAAAATATAAAGTTATAATTTCAGAGTAACCATTAAGAAGATTTTAAAAAATCCATAAAAGGTCGAAACGTTTTTAGGAAACTTGAAGCTACAAATGTATATTTACGGGTTTGAGACTCCTCGCAGCTGCTGAAGCCTTCATGGGTAAACGGGTTAGAAAGGCTGCTGGTGATCTTTATGATCTCGGGTTTGGCTTGTGTGAGCAACCATTCAACGGTTTTGCTGGCTTTGTCGAATCCAAGCATGTCTTGTAAGCCGAACAACTCTTTGGCGACATCTAGAGAGAGTCTCATCCTACGATCTCTTGTCCCTTTCGCCGTTTTGATCTTACTGTGCCGGTCCGTTCTGCTTGGTTTCTTGACTTTATTCATTTTTGGGTCTTGAGAAGTTGAGATTCTCTGGGAGTCTTCTATGTGAGTGGTTATCGTTTCCAAGGGCTCAGCGAGAGATTCTCCAATAGGGCTGTTCAAAGGAAGAAGTGATGGATGATGATGATCATCATCATCATGGTCACTATGGGCATTGTTTTGTGGGAGGAAAGGGGCGACGAGGGAAAAATCCGGGACAAATTCGAATTGAGAAAAAGAAGAAGGTGCTTGTAAGGATTGATAATGATGGTCAAGATGATTACTTGATATGTTGGAGTTTGAGTGAATCAAGAGGTCGTTAATGGAAGAACAAGGACTAAAAGGGAGTAGTGGTTGTGAGGAATAATTGTCATTATAAGGGAATAACATATAGTCTTCACTGATGGTGGTAGTAGTACTGAAGGACCTGTTGTTGTTCATGTCTTTTTGGGGTGAGTTTTGAAGCCTCAAAATTAAATTAAAAACCCCTAAAACAAATTTTTGAGAAGGACACTTGTACCTAAACCTTCTTCACACTCGAGAAAAAGAGACGAAAATGAGAGAAAGAATAAAATCAAAGAAAAGATTGCTGTTACACTGACGAAGACAATCAAAATTATGGAAAGAAAATAATTACTTTTCTTCCTAAGCCTGCAAAATCAAGAAAATGAAAGAAAGAACGGTAATAGTGATTAGTACGATATGTCTTTGTTCAAGAGAATCTATGTCTGAATCTAAATGTGTAGAGTGAGAGAAAGAGAGTACCTTTAGTGAAGTAAAGGACTAATGGTTGAGAAAGACAACACAGGTAAGGTACTTAAATGAGTCTATGTGCTATGAATTAGAATGGAGAGAGAGAAAGGGAGGAGAGAGAGAAAGAGACCTACAGATATGAAAATGGGGAAGGAAACAACATCCATTTGGAGGTGGCTATGCTTTTGAAGAGTTTTTTTTTCTGCTTAATTTCTTCTTTTTAGCATAAAATATATATTCGTTTTGTTTTCGTGACAATGTGATAATAGGTTTCCGTTTGATTTGGTTCTAAGGATTGTTTTAATATATAGGACCTTGTCATCTTGTTTATGTTCTTAGATTTCGTTGAGATATTTCATTACTAAAAGTTAGATGAAAACTCAAGAATTATTTGTTAGATATAAAACTTTGATAGCTATCAAGAAATTAACTAAGATTATACATATGTGAACTTAATATGAATTTAAATTATGCCTAAAATAGTAAGTTTAGAATAAACATTTCACGGTAGGGCTATTTATTACAGAATATAATAATTAAATATGGTATTAAACTTATTTTTAGCTATAATTATCAGATGGTAACTTTTATTGAATTTCATAGGATATATTTTATAGTTGAATTAATTGTTTTGGATATTGATTAGACATTCATAAATATTATAATCAATAACCCCAGATTTTAAAGGAACTTTTTCTATTGAATAACATGATTTTACAACAAAAATGATTCCAAATGCTCGATTTAATATACACGCTGAGTAAACATTTCTTGAACATTTGAGTAAACATTTTTTTGTGTGGCAACTATAATAGATAAATCAAACATTTTTTCTAAAAGGGCATCCCCTTTTGCTTGCGTGCATTTATTGGAATCCAATTGAGTTCAAATGGCAAAAAAATGACGATCATTGAAAAAGTTTTCTTTGTTTTGACGTATCATTGGCAAGACAAGAAAAAAAGAAGAGGTAAGGGTCTCTCTAAGACTACACATGAAAATTTAGAATCTCTCATCAGTTTACAAAGTTACTTCAGTGAAATGGTATTTTTAACAACTACAGTTCAAGTAACTCACAGAAACTGTTATTCCGATGAATATCTATGCTGGAAGGGTGAGAGAAATGGTAGATTGAAATGATTAAACAATTTTTATGTGGGTCAGTGATACACATTTTTCATTAACAAAATAAAATGGTACTATGTTTCAGCAACTATCGCAACTAACCAATAAAGTGCAAACAAAAGTACAAAATTACAACAACGCATTTACTTAATATTCGTCACAACGAGGCTTAAAGAAAAGATTAAAACTCGGGTTTAAATTGCTGGCCTTGCATCAAGAAACCATCTATTCTAAGACATTATTTTCATGAAGAACATGAAAGTAAATTGTTATAGAAGGTTAGAGCATTTTTACTTGTTTCTTAAGTCAGTTTCTCAATATTAAAAAAAAAAAGAGAAAAACGAAGAAAACAATATTTTTACAAACAAGATATTCTCAAAAACTTTTAAACAGTAGATTTTGTAAAATGAACCAATTTTGTTTATAAAGTAATATTAAAAGTATGATATTAAATTTTATTTAAATATTAATTTTATATTTGTAAAAAATAATAGTGATCATGAACTGGACCAATTGGAGAGTTCGAAATATGAAGTTCCGTTCACAAACTGGAGGACAGCAGTTGCCAAAAACAATTGGAGGAGAGCACGTGGGTAGTGTGAAACCCTAAGAGCAGCAATATCGGGGTTTCTTATTGTAAGGGGGCCCCACAAAATACAAGAACCAAGGCAAAAGAAGGCTTTAAAATCGCCAAATAAGAGACGAGTTGGTTAGGTATTTTGCACTGTTCGCGGGCCCCACTGACACGTGGCGGCCCGCGATTGGTTCAAATTCTTTTTTTTTTTTTTTTTTTTTTAAAATTTGGTATTATCTGTCACATAGATAAATTATACACGAATTATTTATTTTAGTACTACAAATCTTAGGGAATTAGTTACGGGGAAGGAGAGCTGGAGAGGCATGATTGATCTATATATTAAACAAATTACAGGATTGATAACAAAAAGAAAAAAAGATTGTAATCAAGCTCGAGCTTGATATTAGTTACGTGCATAACTTACATTTAAAAACTAGTTTAAGAGTGAATAATTGTCATATCACACACATATATATATAGTCTAAAGACACTTAATATTTTTAATGTAAGACATCTAATAGCTTCTCTCGAAATGTGAGTGGTGAATGGAAAACAGTTAAATGAATACAATCAAGTTCTAACATTTTAGAAATACCACAACAAAATAAACTACATAAAAAAAAACTGTTTACATAAAAAAATTATATGCTATGTTTGTACCATGAGTTCTAATACTATATTAATAATGAATCTGATTCATATTCAAAAGTAGTCTAAAATGAAAAATGGTCACATTAAATATATATTGGCCAAGTAGGTCTGGGACTTTTATCCGAGATCCGGATTCGATCCGAGATCCGATCCGGATCCGCTCCGAAAATCCGGATATCCGAAGGGGCCAAATCCGGATCCGGATAGTAAAATGTTGGATCCGTCAAAACCGAATCCGGATCCGGATATCTTGATTTTTTAGTCCGGATATCCGGATCCGTAATGGATCCGTAATTTTTATTGATAATTCTTCCAAAAATAGTAATATATATATAAAAACTAATTTTATTTATTATATTTTTATTTTTATAATATTATATAAGTATAGATTTTGTAATAATATAGTTAGAATTAACTAAAAATACTATATTACTTTTATTTTTAAATTATTGTTTATATTTATATATATATATATTTTAATATTAATTTATTTATTTTAAGGATCCTAATCCGGATCCGGATATCCGCCGGATATTACAATTTTTAGGAGGATATCCGACACCCGGATATCCGAGAACCCCGAATCCGGATAAGGATAGTAAAATCATGAATCCACCAGATAAGGATCCGGATCCGGATACCTTAAAATACCCCGGATACCCGATCCGTTCGAGGCCTATGGCCAAGGGCACTTTGATATCCGGATGTGTGACATTTAATAGTTGACAATTAAAACAATAGCTAAAAAGCTATAGTTAGTCACTAGGGCACTATACAAATGCGTACCCTAATACAAATACATGATATATGCACATATACATTTACACTGCTGGAACATCACAGACTTGAGAGTTACGTGCAAAGATGAAACAACTCTCATTGTAAATAAAATCTCCTTTTTGATCATCCATTGTTGTTCACTCTTTCCATTTATACATGCCGCCTTCTCATACCTAATTATCCAGCATCCCATGCTCTTTCTTCTTTCTCTCTCTCTCTCTCTCTCTAGGCCTGCCATTATCAGGAGGACCACATGACTATAATGGAAGGACTTGCTGGCTTCTTCTAAGGTTGCTTTCAAATTTTCTTTCTCATAACCCATGAGGAAGACAGCAACATATATATATCATATCACAATTTTAGTTTTTTTTGTGAATCAATTTAAGTTGCTTATAGTGAGACTCAAAGTTAAAGTTTCAATCTTCGGTTAGTCTGTGAATCCTTTTTTCTTACAAAAGTGTTCATTGATTTTTTCTTTTCCGTGAGTGCTTTCATTATGTGTTATACTGGCTACCTTATGTTCGCAATTTCGTTGGTTACAAATCTCAGTCACTCATTATCACTCTCCAAAGTACAGAATTCCAACTTTATTTTTGTACCATCTTTTCTCTTTGGTTCTTGAGAGGATAATTAAAAATTTACTATATATAGCAAAGAGAGTCAAGGCTCCTTTAGATTATTCTTTCATGGCAATGTATTCTGCAAAATAATGTGTGTTTGTCTCCACTTTTCTTCATGGGAAAACTCAATTATGACTACTTCCTTCCATTTTATTAAAACTTTGTTTCTGTTTGTATAAAAAAAAGACTATAATTCTTGGTTTTTATTGTTTGGGATGATAAAATAAAATAGAATCCTATAGGATTATAAGAAATCCTAGCTAAATTTTGTTTAAAAACTTCAAACAGACAACATAATAATAAATGTCAAAATTTTGTTCAAGTATTTTTTAAATGTAAAACGAAATAAAAAACTATCCAATTATTTTAAAAGGAACTAGCTATAATAACCAAGTGGTAAAGGGTTTAAGTCCGTCCTGGATTCGATTTTTTTGGTCATCTAGAACGTTTTAAGTGATAAAAAAACATGAATTCTAAAGTGATTCGTGAAGGCTGAAGAGTTTGTTTGAACTTACTATTTGGGTCAAAAAAAATTGTTTGGTTGACTAAATATGTTGAAAATATTAATTTGCAAAAATAATTTAATATTTCGACTACGACCACCTCTTAAATATATATCACGATTATTAAAGTTGGTTATGTCATATTAGTTTACAGGAATAAAAAGAGAAACGACTCTATTTTTACCTCAGATATTTGAATTTTAATGAGAATAGAACACATTATCGCGACAAACTTAATGGGTGAGTAAGAAGATGATGTACAGCTTTAGGGATAGCGAGAAGATAGAGTTATAGCCTATGTTCCTACTTTCACGCTTAAGTTAAGGAGATTTGACAACACCAAATTTTCATATTCTTGTTCTTTTCAAGAAACTAAATAACTAAGTAATCTGGAGACAACATATTGATCTGAGTTATGTGAGATCAGTTACAAGAGAATCCTAATATTTTAATAGAAGCATATTTTTAACTGTAAATAAAAGCATTTGATCCAACAAAAAAACTGTAGATAAAAGCATATATATATATTAACTGGCTAGTGGTACTTGAGGGATACAACCCAATACGGTGAATTCACTGTTCGATTTCTGTTGGTCATCCGGACTATCTTAAATAATAAAAATATGTGACTGTTGCGGGTTTCATAAAATTAATCGGTTGACCTCGATTGCTGGATTCCACGATTATAGAGAAAAAAACAAATTGATGTTAAATTGACAGGTTTGTACTATAAGAAATTGATGTTCATTTCCTCCCGACGATGTAATGTCATGATACCCTTTTAATTTAATAATTTCAAACCTTTATAATGGCTTCAACCACGCTCACATAATATCCAAACTGCTTACTTTATTTTTGCTCCATGTTCCACCTCTAAATTTGGTCTATGATGTAACCGCCTGTTTGTATACAAACGTACATCTTGTTTATGTACCATGTATGAATTGTCATAAGACGTCATATCTTATTATGGTTTATGTAAGTTTAAATTAGATCGAATGGATAATATTTTAAACATAATGAAGCGTATACACAGCTAAAGACCTTGCTCAATAAAAAAAAGACGCAAGAATCTCGAGACCACTACTATACATATCCAAATTAGATTGTGATTTTATCTACTCCTATAAGTTATCTTATATATACCACTACTATACATATCCAAATTAGATTGTGATTTTATCTACTCCTATAAGTTATTTTATGTATACCAGGGTAAACGTACAGTTTAATGTTTTGTAATAAACTAAATTTTCTAATAAACTAATATTTTAAATAACAAAATTGAAACCAGACAATTCTCTGAAAATATATACTAATTCATAGAATAAACCTTGAAAATGACGGATGGTTTTACTTTTGGTTTGAATGATGGGTTTGATAATTATTAAACGTGTTCTAATTGGTTCTTAGTGCATGTTCTTAAAAGTTTTTTATATAGTGTTCTTAAAAGTTTGATGTCACACAATGTCGAAATGGGAAAAGACATAACAAATTATATATGTTTTGTCAATTTATTGCATATAATATATATATATATATATATGTTGTACAGTACATGTGTCAAAAATGTATAGGTAAATGATATATGTTGTATGCATATATATATGATGTACATGTGTCAAAACGTACAGGTAAATGATATATGTTGTATGCATATATGTGTGTGCGTGTCTGTACTCTATAATAAGTTTGTGTATGGTGTTAAAAAAAAAAAAGTTTGTGTGTTATATCATGGCTTAGTTAGGTTGGCTGTTCGCTATAAAGTTTTTGATATATCATGATTACAAGAAAATGGGGACACTCTATGGTGTGATGATAATATCTTCTGTCAATAACATTTTCCCTAGCATATAAAGATAAACAACACAATTTTACTTTTAATCCGACATCCATTTCCTTGACTTTAACTATGTGAGAATTAAGATGTGAGGAAAAAAGTAATTAAAAATGTCAACATTCAGAGGGTTTCAATATTAAATTCTTTCGATCTAATTCACTCTGTTTTACAAAAAAAAAAAACTTACGATCATAAATTGGTAGACGTATATGCACATTCATTTTTGGAAGTGATAAAATACAGAAAAATTGGATTGTTTTGTACAAACTTACTTTTCCCTTACAAATTTTGCTTTTCATTATAATTAAGCTTTCATCCTCTTCCAAATATATATTTTGTGTTTTAGTCTCAGAAAAGAAACTAACAACATCCATGAAGATCTAATATGATCAAAGATCCTATAAGAATATTTCAAAAACAAAGACTGCAACTGATGAAGATAAATAGGGAATCAACAAAACAAAAAATAAATAAAGAAAAGGAGGAATATACCTGACTATATGGAACCATAAATGACATAAAGATAAGTTCATATGACTTCTGTGGCTCATCAAAGGCCATCATCGTCCTCTATATCGCCAATAATAGTGCTTTATAGTACAAACATTCCACTTCCCTTTGTCCAAAGTTCTCCAAAAACAACTTATCAACTATATATATATATATATATATATACTAATCAAAAAGTTTAAATTATCTAGATAATGATATGTGAATATCTATCACTAATCCAAACAGTTTTGTCGCTAATCATATGTCTAAAAAGAAATGAAATATTCTCTTCTTCTTCAAACATTCCTCAAAATTTGTGATGAAGTAATGAACTAGTAATAGACAGATGTTTTATTTAGCCCAGTAAGCCCAATATGAGTTAATGGGCTTTTTCTTCGATAGACCAACACGCGTGTCTCAAAGAACGTCTATTCACGCGCCGCCGGGAAAAGTTACCGCCAATCCTTTTCCCGCCAAACTCGAGGCCATAACTTGCCTCGAAAAAATTTGTCTCTTTCTATTCCAGTTCTCAGGAGAAAAGAATATTTGCTCCTTAGTCTCAGAAGTAGCCAAAGGATCTTGCTTTTGTCTGCCGATGGAGGGTAACTTCGAGGAGACGAACAAGCTTCCGGAGCTTAAATTAGGTAATCTAAAACCCTAATTTTTTATTTTGTTGTTGCTTTCTCGTGTTAGAATTTCGATTTGGGTTTTGTGGGTTTCACGAAAGTTTCTTCTTTTGACATTAAAGATGCTAAGCAGGCTCAAGGGTTTCTCTCCTTCTTCAAAACCCTACCAAATGTAAGTCTCTTTCTATTCCTGGGGAAACAGATGATAGATATACCTTAAGATTAGTGATTCAAGCAAATGTAGTTTAAGGGTTCTCGAGCTATGCTTGTGTGGGGTTTGATTGGTCTTTTGCTTACAGGACTCGAGAGCTGTTAGGTTCTTTGATCGCAAGGTGAGTTCTGAATCTACAACTATTGTTACGTCTCACTGGTCTTAAGACTTTGATTAAATGCATTTTTGCAGGATTATTATACAGCTCATGGGGAGAACTCAGTTTTCATTGCACATACTTATTATCATACAACCACTGCTCTACGCCAGATTGGGAGTGGAACTACCGCTCTTTCAAGCGTCAGCATCAGTAAGAACATGTTTGAAACGATCGTTAGGGATCTTCTCCTGGAGAGGAATGATCATACCGTGGAGCTTTACGAAGGAAGTGGATCGAATTGGAGGCTTGTGAAAGCAGGCTCTCCTGGAAACATTGGTAGCTTTGAAGATGTTCTGTTTGCAAACAACGAGATGCAGGACACACCTGTTGTTGTCTCCTTGTTTCCGAGCTTTCAGGAGAGCAGATGCGTTGTAGGGATGGCCTATGTTGATCTCACCAGGCGGGTTCTTGGACTAGCTGAGTTTCTTGATGATAGTCGCTTCACTAACTTGGAGTCATCTCTCGTTGCTATAGGTGCAAAAGAATGCATCTTTCCAGCTGAGTCTGGCAAATCCAATGAATGCAGAAGTTTGTATGAGTCTCTGGAGAGGTGTTCTGTGATGACAACAGAGAGAAGTCGTCAGGAGTTTAAAGGAAGAGATTTAGATTCTGATCTAAAGAGGTTGGTGAAGGGGAATATTGAACCTGTTAGAGATTTGATATCTGGCTTTGAGCTTGCCACCCCTGCTCTAGGTGCATTACTCTCGTTCTCTGAACTTCTTTCGGACGAGGGTAATTATGGGAACTTCACAATACGCAGATATGATATCGGTGGATTCATGAGACTCGACTCTGCAGCTATGAGAGCGTTGAATGTGATGGAGAGCAAAACTGATGCAAACAAGAATTTCAGTTTGTTTGGTCTCATGAACAGAACATGCACCGCAGGGATGGGTAAGAGACTGCTTCATATCTGGCTCAAGCAACCTCTTGTCGATTTGAATGAGATTACAATGAGATTAGATATAGTTCAGTGCTTTGTTGAAGAAGCTGGGTTAAGGCAAGATCTTAGACAGCATCTGAAGCGTATCTCAGATATTGAGAGGCTTGTGCGGAGTCTAGAAAGAAGAAGAGGTGGTTTACAGCAAATTATCAAACTCTATCAGGTACTAAAAATTGAACTTCTAACTGATGTATCAATGTTCTTAAGTTTCTATGATTACCAATTCAGTTTTCATCTTCTCTGTGCAGTCAACTATAAGGATTCCCTTCATCAAAACATCACTGAAGCAGTACACCGGAGAATTCTCATCACTCATCAGCAAGAGATACATGAAAAAGCTTGAGGCTTTAACAGACGCTGATCACCTCGGCAAGTTCATTGATTTGGTAGAGTACTCTGTAGATCTTGACCAGCTAGAAAATGGAGAGTACATGATATCGTCAAGCTACGACACCACATTATCATCTCTTAAAGATCAGAAAGAATTGCTGGAGCAGCAGATTCACGAACTGCACAAAAAGACAGCTATAGAACTCGATCTTCCGGTGGACAAGTCTTTGAAACTTGACAAAGCAGCCCAATTTGGGCATTTCTTCAGGATCACGAAGAAGGAAGAGCCTAAGATCAGGAAGAAGCTGACGACACAGTTCTTGGTGCTGGAGACTCGCAAAGACGGAGTGAAGTTCACAAACACAAAGCTTAAGAAACTTGGGGACCAGTACCAAAGTGTTGTGGACGATTATAAAAGCTGTCAAAAGGAGCTTGTTGATCGTGTAGTTCTGACTGTTGCCAGCTTCTCCGAGGTATGTCTAGTTACTCATGTTAAGCATTGGACTGTTACAAAATGGTTATGTTAAATCATGTTATGGTTTAGGTGTTTGAGGAGTTAGCAGGGTTGCTCTCTGAGATGGATGTTTTGCTAAGCTTTGCTGATTTGGCTGCCAGTTGCCCTACACCATACTGTAGGCCAGATGTCACCTCTTCGGTTAGTACAACGGTCAAGTTGATTTGATTGTTTTCGTTTCGAAACTTTAATGTTTTTTTTTTCTTCTCTGTTTTATACATTGCAGGATGTTGGAGACATTGTACTAGAAGGAAGCAGGCATCCATGCGTAGAAGCTCAAGACTGGGTGAACTTTATACCAAATGATTGTAGACTTGTAAGTATTGTAATATGATAACATAAACCAAACAGCCTTTTTTTTCTTTGTGTCCCTATTTTTACTTGAAGCAATTCCTTGTAAAAAATATCAGATGAGAGGGGAGAGTTGGTTTCAAATAATAACGGGACCTAACATGGGAGGGAAGTCCACTTTCATTCGCCAGGTTGGTGTGACTGTTCTGATGGCTCAAGTTGGTTCCTTTGTTCCTTGTGATAAAGCTTCAGTTTCCATCAGAGACTGTATCTTTGCCCGTGTAGGAGCAGGCGATTGCCAAGTGAGTTTTAACTCTCTGCTTTCTTTGTTATTGAAACTGCTGAGTTGGTAAACCTCTTTTAAGTTTTTTTCCCCTTTCATGTTTTAGCTGCGTGGAGTGTCTACTTTCATGCAAGAAATGCTTGAAACTGCTTCGATATTAAAAGGAGCTACTGATAAATCACTGATAATAATCGATGAACTGGGCCGTGGAACATCAACCTATGATGGTTTTGGTTAGTTTAACTGCAGTTTCTCTTCTTTTATTTTGTATT
Source organism: Sinapis alba (assembly GCA_012274485.2). NCBI lineage: Eukaryota > Viridiplantae > Streptophyta > Magnoliopsida > Brassicales > Brassicaceae > Sinapis > Sinapis alba. Next base: position 175,521 of record MU105840.1, on the reverse strand, counting down.
TTGAGTTGATTTTGCTGTGTTATGTTGTTAACATTATCTTGGTGAGTATATCAGGTCTAGCATGGGCTATATGTGAGCATCTGGTTCAAGTGAAGAAAGCTCCTACTCTGTTTGCTACTCACTTCCATGAACTTACTGCCTTGGCTCAAGCAAACTCTGAGGTTGCAGGTAACACTGTTGGTGTTGCAAACTTCCATGTCAGCGCACACATTGACACAGAAAGCCGCAAACTCACCATGCTTTACAAGGTTTGTCTTAATCAAACCCCATCTGCTTCTTCCCCCAAAAGAAGATTCATATGCGCTGAATCTTAGAATTTTTCTCTTGCATCTTTTAGTTAAAGTCTCTCTCTCTCTCTCTCTCTCTGGTTGAGTTTCTTACAAAGATGAAAATAGCATTGTTTTGATGACTGTGTTTTTCTGGTTAGGTTGAACCAGGGGCATGTGACCAGAGCTTTGGGATCCATGTGGCTGAGTTTGCAAATTTCCCTGAAAGCGTAGTGGCGCTCGCAAGGGAGAAAGCTGCAGAACTGGAAGATTTCTCTCCACCTTCCATGATTATCAACAACGAGGTCTGGATCCATTTGTCCCATCCTTGAGTTTAAAACATCTCAGCTGAGAGTTGTGACAAAGATTAAAAAAAATTCTTATGGTGTTTGTGTTGCAGGAGAGTAAGAAGAGAAAGAGCAGAGAAGATGATCCAGAGGAAGTATCAAGAGGGGCAGCACGAGCTCACAAGTTTCTGAAAGAATTTGCAGAGATGCCAGTTGATAAAATGGAGCCAAAAGATTCACTTAAACGCCTACGTGAGTTGAAAGAAGAGTTAGAGAAAGATGTTGTGGACTGCCACTGGCTCAAGCGCTTTCTGTGAAACAGCCTTTGCTATTCACCTTCAGTTGTTGTTTTTATTCAGTTCCATTTTTGTAAATTGGCTCTCTCTTGGCTGTTGTAGACTTGTACTAAGTTCTTTTGGGATTAGGCGGATGAAGAAAAAACAACACTTCATTTTGTTGATCTTTTTATGGAAAAGTTTCAGACAAAAAGAACACACTTCATTGGATACATTCTTTCTTACTGAACAACAATTCAATAATCAACTAACCACATAAGAATCATCCTAACAGCTCGTCAATCTCGTGCTCGTCATCGTCATCTACCATCAACTTCACACACGCTAATGACTAGAGTTCAAGTTTAAAAAAACACACACTACCGCTTGGCGCCATCTCATATCTTCAAAATCACCAGGGTTTGGCATAGTGAAATTGACGCAAAACCACCTCATAAACTCAACAGACGTACTCTGCTGCACGGGTTCCAAATCAATACCTTGCTCCTCATCTTGAAACCTTAGCTCTTTTCTGCATAAGAGACATAACAATGGACGATATCACCTAAGTGAAGAAGTACCCAGAAACCATTGAAACGCACGCATTGAGAGTAAAGTCTTCAACTTTAGCTTACGGATGAAACACCAGATACATAATTCACGTCTCCATTGCTAAACTCCTCGAGGAGGATTCCGTCTCCATGTTTTCTCTTTGAACCCTCACACGAACTCTTGAGAGTTTCTACAACCATAGTCAAGTCAAGTCAAGTCAAGGAAAAACCCAATTGATAATCTGGACTTTCTTGCTGCCTTCTTCTCTATCTATCGGAAATTTAGAACCGCAATTTTCCGCGACGGAGCAAAAACTTCTTCCGAAACCTACCTACCGACCACGGTAGCGCAAACAGAGAGATGCTACGACGACGTTTTGAATTTTAAAGTGTAAGTAAATGATTATTTGGGCTGAATAGCTGTTACTCAATAAGAATATAGGTCCATTAACCAGGTAGACCAAAACCATACGATCACCTTTATCCATGGTCTCTTAAGTTTTTTTTAGGGGTGGAGGCTCCACAAAACGGGAGAATCAAAAAGAAAATAAGTTTTAAAATCCCAAAATAAGAAATGTTTTGGTTGAGTATTTTGTGATGTGTGCAGACCCTACATACACGTAGCGGTTCACGATTGGTTTGATTTTTCTTTTTAATCCAAAAAAACAAAAAAAAGAGAAAAAACAAAAATCAATAGGATTTTTGGGATAAAGATGCTCTAACGTCTTTTACATATTAGCATGTATTTTTTTGGTACCAAAAAAAAAAAAGAGATTTTTTAATCATTACGAAACTGTTGGATTAAAAATATGATTTTTGGAGTTTTTTTTTCTGAATAAAAGTTCAAAATTTGAGCATGCAACTCCAACATTCACTGAATCCAACTGAACTTGACTCTCTCTCAGCTTTGGCATAAAGAGTTCCACAAGATATGTAAAATGAGACAAATATTGAGAAAATAAAACTTATATGTTTATTTTTCTTTCATTTTTGGTTTTAATCAAACTACACAAGCCTTACACATCCAGAATCCGAAAAATGGAACATAGCTCATAGACAAAGAACATTATTAATTCTAGTTTGAGCCATCAGGTAAACGGTCCACTCTAAAGTTAAATAGACGGCAATGGTCTAACTTACCCCGATGATTTACTTAAAATAGGTAAGCCCATTAACAAACATTAGACAGCTTTTTTTTTTGTGCTTTTGTTGACAAGTATTTAGCCCCCTCCATTTTGTGTGCATGTATACGTGCGAGTTAATAGTAACTTACAGACTCCATAGCTAGTACTTAAAAGCAGCCTCGCAGCATGTTCTATTAAGAAATTACCTTTGATAGTAAACAAAAATTGCTCGGTATGATTAACATAAATAGACCATCCATTGACAAGAAAATATTGGGGTACATATATGTATAGTTGACAAGAAAAACATCGAGAAATGTATATTAACAACAACATTTTTATTCTTTTAGTTCACAAACAACAACAACATACCTGCATAAAATTGAGAAAGAAACACTGTAAAGCGAAGAGATATATGGCAGGTGGCCTATATTTATCTCCTTTTAATGCCTCTGTGTCATCATTTATACATACAAATAAATGTGTGTAAATTTGATGATTACTCATTAGAACAAAGAAGCATAGTAATACATTTCACAATGATGTAGAGCGTTCCTCTCTTCTTTTTCAGAGACTTCCCGACTCGTTTTGGTGAAGACGGCTTCTTCTTCAATGCCTCATCCTTTGACTTTTCCTTCATTGTTTCTCTCTATATATATAAGCTTATTTTGTTTCTTTAATTATAAAGTTTAGGTGTAACTTGATGATTGTGTGATGTTTAAAGGATGTTTAAAAGGAAGTGACGAAGGTTCATCATTATATTGGAGTGAGAGGAAAAAAAAGATAAGGAGAAACTAGTCCACACAATTGATTCAGGACCCTTCAAGAAAAAAAAACCCTAAAACATAAGCCGCTTGTGGAGTGTGACCGGGTAGCTTCCCATTATGGTTGAAAATATTTGATGTATTGTTTTCTTGTCTCCTTTCAGTTCAAAGATTCATCATCGGTTAAGATATTTGTGATAGCTTTTTTTCTTTAACGTTTCTGATGGATTTATTTTGTATATATAATATATGAGTGGGTTAACTGTTAGGATAGACAGTTATGCGACCGTCCAAATCTGATCTTCATTTTAAATAAAATTGGTCTTGCAAACTAAACTTATGGGTAACTGCTAAAAATTTGACCGATTTAATGGCATTGATCTGGATTAGGGTTTTTGTAATAAACTTCAAGTTTTCACATAATTAATTATAAGATCTCATTAAACTATATAATAAACAAATGCACGAGTCCAAAGAGCTATCGTGAAACATATTCTAAATTTCATATAAAATGAAATCTAATCACTAACTGTTAAAATCGAGAGGTTGGCCAAAAAAGAAAGAAAACCTGTGAAAATCATGAAATTATTTTTCAAAAGATATCATCCACTCTACTGAATCAAATCATTATATCTATTTGGCATTTAAATATCTGGTCATCCAATAAATTAAAATCTATGACGAATTAGGGTCAAGTCAGACTTCCTTAATATACAGACAGATAATTTCGGGTAAATAGGTAGGGACCTCAAAACATAATGTTCATCGTATTGAACCACATAGATACTTCTCATATGGTTTAGCTGTGTGAAGCTGTGTTGGTTTCTGGCCTTTTATGGCTAGAGCATGTGCAGTGAAAGTATCTCGTAGAGAATATCTCATTATTTTTTTAAAAAAACAATGAATAGTGAAGAGAAAAATATGAGAAGTCTCTCATTTAAAAGATTCTTAAACATTTGTGAGAAACCTAAATCACATTCTCAAATTGTGATGGTTTAATTGCTCTAAGATTTAAAGAAAAATTAAATGAATAAAATACCTAATATTTGAGAAATTCATAAGAATTCTACCACTGACCCTGGCCATAGGCAACATTACTCATTATATATTGTCTAGAGTATTTTCCTAAATAAAATATTAATAAATTTACTAACATTTTATTAGATTTGTTTGGAGAATATCTCATATAAGATATTTTTCTATCTCATTGATCAAAACTCTCTTTTTTCACTCTATAATATTTTGAATTTTTTATTGCTGAGATCCTTTATTATAACCCTTCAATGAGAGTACCTTTAATTTTCCTTTGGTTTCCTCTTTCTTCCAGTAGTCTTATCCTATGATTTTATTCTATCGGTGTTTAGGTTGCTGATTTTAAGGGTGAACAAATTATTTAGAATCTGAAATTATCTGTTATTCGACTCGATCTGTTTTGAATATAAAAATGTATACAATTCTCGTGATTTAAGTAGATTGGAAACAGGTTTATTAATGTAAGGAGGCTAAGTATCATCATACGCTACATCGATTGGTGCAATAAATTTAGGGAACAGTTTACTGCTTTGTGTCTTTTTTAGATATCATGTAGTAGTAATTGTTTGTATTTAAGTTTGCAGTGTAAATTTGTGGGTTTTGTCTCTAGAATTGTTTCAATCTTTGCAGACTTTGTATTGTAAATCATGGTTCCAAATTTTTTTAAAACATCTATAGATAACAAAAGAAAAGATACTTCTCATATAAAATATTGTAGCTGGCGCTAGCAAGAAAAAAAAAATGAATACAAGAGTAATGTTGTTTGTTTTGTAAACTATGGTTTACAATTTTTTGTTAAGTATATCAGATAGTGTTGTCTAACATGTGAAAGAAAACCATTAAATTATACATTATCGTTCTAAGTAAATCCGATCCATTATGTTTTTCTTTCAAATAAAGGTGCCATTTTAAGCAGTTGCTCCAAATTGTGCTTTTTGCTATTTTGGCGGTGCATTTCTTGCTTCTTTTTTTTCTCCTGTAACGAACAACTTTATTCTCCTTTTTGGTTTTGAACTTTTTTGACTAGAGACTAGAGTGAGACTCGAACAATTTCCGGATATATCTATTATTTGTCGTCAATTGAAACGTTAATTTGCTTCTTCTTTTTGGGTCAAAAGAACTATAAGTTTGTTATATGAATTATATAGTGGCGAAACCACCACTTAGTCTAGACAAATATATAATCATGCTTTTATCTTTATTTTTCTTTTGTTTTATATTAAACAGCTGGAGATTCCATCATTTATTTTGTTTTGCCTTTTTAATTAGGTTTTGATGATTTCTCTTGAAATGTGTATTATTAAATCAAGATCTTTCACCAACAAGAAAGGAAAGGAAAAATTAGAGATTTGATAAAGATTTATCAATTCTTTTAGAGAAGACGACAAAACAACAACAATAATAGTTCTGAACTGAGAGATCTATAAACAAAAGTGCGCAGCCTTACACGCTTCTTAAATCATATATAATTAAGGACCACACAAAAGTATCGTTTTCCATTTCTGTAGACTACCTGATTATACTTAAATCGGCACAACATTAAGGAGGAGAGTTTTCACCAATAATTTTTTAATGATTCCAGTTTAAGTGTGAAATTTTACGTTTGAAAATATAACTTACGTTTTGTAAATCCAGCCCAAAATTAATCAAAAACTAGTTTAAGATCTATGGAGATTACGTGTAAATTAAAACAGAAACAAAAAAAATTAAAGACTCAACTGTTTATATAGCAAAAAAAAAAAAAAAAAGAGTCAAATCTATGTGTATTCAAACGCAGGAAGTGAAAAGTCGAATCCATCCCATCCTTTTCGTTATAATTGAAAAGGTAATCAATCTTAATTACGATCTTTATATTTCTAATAAAGCACGAAAGGGCAATGTGGAGCGGATCCACCGCGCACCTGAAGTTCACGTGGACAAGACATCCCTTGCCTGTTGGCTGTTGCTATCAGTACAACCCTTTTCCTTTTGCAAACACTAATACAAGTATACAACCTTAATTTATGAGAATGTGATTTGTTTTTTGGATATTTTTCTTATTTTCTGTTGTATATTAAACAAGGTAAAACTATGACGAAATAGATGATAGGATACAAATAAGTACCAGGAACACGTTCTAGAAAAGAAAAAAAATCAGTGAATCATGTTTTATAAAGTAACACTAACAATTCAGCTTTAGGATAAAATATATCATACACGACTGGACATACAAAGAAATAAGATATAAACTACTATTTTACTGAGAATTTAAGCACTATTGTATTATATCGCCGTACAAAAGTGATTGGTCACCATATAAGAAACTAGGGATTGGCATAAAATCCAGAGTTGGAAATTTAAACAGAATCCAAATCAAAAAAATTCCAATCCGTTATTCAATCTAAAATATAAAAAAACTCAAATGTATTTTGTAGAATGGTACAAAAAATATCTAAATCCAAAGTGTTATTAACTAAAACAGAATAAATAATCTGAAATATCTAAAATTAATAATTAAATAAATATTTGAAATATATATATATAAGTATTACAAATACTCAATTCAATGTTTGTATTGATATAATATATATAAATAAATCTTTAAATTTAAATAAATATCTTAATTACTCAATTTATTATAAATAAATAATTTATAATTTGTTCATTGAAATAACATGTATGTTTTATTTATAAGATAATGTATATTTTTATAAATAATGTTTATTTTCATACTTGATTTAATATTTTATTATTATTTTATTAGTTTTATGTACGCATGACTAATTTCTATCTAATTTAAGTATTTTTATATAATTTTTTTAAAAAATTACTTTTACTTTGGATATATCTGAACCAAATTGAATAATCCGTATCCGAATGATATAGTTATTTTATGAGTTTTAAGATATAATATAAATTTGAATCGAACCCGAAATATTGTTGTCCAAACCCAGTCCATACTAATAAATAATTAAAATGAGACTTATGAATATAAACCTAAAAATACTAAATATCTGATCGGGTACGCCAAGGCTCATACTTATAAGAAACTAACATATTTTTACACCTTTACATTAACTTTAGGGAGATCCGAACGAAGAATATATACTTTATAATAAGTATAATGTATGTAATAATGAAACTGTTATAAAACAATTAAAAAACCATCAAATTTTTATTCCAATATGTTTTTACTCTTTCTCAAAAACCGTTTTTTACTGATTGGATGAACGTGTGATAATCATCCATGATCATTTTAATATTCGAATACCGCATAAGGAATATATTTATTTTTTGATGAATACATTTTTTGAAAAAAAATTGTGTAGTTTATATTTCTATCTATCATTTCTTGCATATAATGTTTATGTAACTGGTTGTATTCCAGTAACTATGTGATACTGTCAATTCGATTTAAAATCAACTAAATTAAATGACATGAAAGACAAATAAAGCGAAAAGAAAAGTATGAAGCCATCACAAAACAAAAATTCAGAAAAAGATTATAATAATCTGTCAATAAATTAGCTAAATAAATTAGCAAAATATGTTTGCTAGTCACTACTCACGTTAAATGTTTAAAGATAATAACAAATAACACGATAAAAAAAAGTACCCGACATAATACTTCAAAAGCTCAAAAGTGAACGAGCTCGGTCTCAAATGCTTTGTTTTGATCGAATCTCTCTAAATTTTAGCACAGTAAAAGCGTCACTACCAGTTGAAGATCACATGTTCTATAAAATAACACATCAGTCGTAATGATTGATAGACTTGTTTGAGTATTTATTATTGTGAACTATAGCAGAAAAAGCGTTCTAGATATTTATTTTTTTTGGAGAAAAGGGCAAAAAACTATAACAGAAAAAATAAATCAAATAACAAAAGATTATGGGTTTGAATGGAACAGCTCTGATATCGCATTGGCCCGGTAGAAACTGACAATTATCTCAATTTCAATTATTTACCAACAAGTCGGTTTGATTTCGTACTTATAATCTTAGACAAACATTTACCCGTAAGCAAAAACACATCTGACTTGAGCCGAAATATAGTTTAGGCTACAAGCTTTTCACTTACTTTTGATGTTAATTAAGTCACTCACCCGAGTCACCTCCCTCTAATCAGTCTGCGGATCTCTAGAGGAAGTTCCTGAAAGGGTCTACCATAAATCTCCAGCCTAAAGAGAACTCATTTATTCTAGAATCTGGTAAAGCATGTGTCACCATTTCAAACGCTGGTGTAGAAAAAAGTATGAAGATTTGGGATAATTTCATCATTAGCTACAGTGCCGGCTTTGACATAGTGATGACACTGCATTTGCACTGGGTCCACTTTTTCAATTTTCTTAAAGAAATAAAGGTTCTAATTTGTTAAAATGATATATGTATAATATAAGCAATTAGAATCTTAGTTTACAGATTTGATATAAATTCGGAATTTTTTAAAAAATTAGCAAACTATTTCTTGGGCCGGACCTGATTAGCTATTATGTCGATTACACGTTGGTTTTCTTCGATATTTTTCTTGGGCTTGATAGAAAGCGATCCAGTCACGAGCAATCCGAGAGAAAGTTATGTGATAGAAATCGAAAAACCACACACTACCGCTTGGCGCCATCTCATATCTTTTCCCCCCAAGTTAACAGATTCACTCTCCTTATAGCCCATTATCAGACCCATTCAAATATAATTTCATCGTTGCGCTCGTTGCAGAGATTCTCCAAGTATTTCGTAAATTTACATCAAAGCAAAATCTACCAAATAAACACCGATAAATTTTTGAAAAAATAAATAATTCAGTTGACATAAAACTTACCAAGACAATTCGGAACTTTAAGTTTTGTACGAGCATCTGACGATATGGTGCGACAAAACAAAGTAAACCGATATTGTATATTTCATACTCAAAACATTGATTATTATAATATATTGATTTACATACAAGTAACTTTTCTAGCATGCCCAGTATTATTATGACCAAGTCGCCTAACTGAACATCAATTATACTCTCTTCGTTTCTTTTTTTAATCTTGCCTTCTACAAGGCAAAACACTATTATTGTATCTCCACTATCATCTCCTTCAAGTTTTCTTTATAAAACTATATTAAACGAATCTTGAAACCAGAAATTTAATGAAGTATATGGATAAAACTTAAACGTAACCCCCCTTTAGCGATATACTCCCTCCGTTTCAAAATGTTAAGATTTTCACACGTTTTAATAAAATACATTAAATTTGCATAAATTTTTGTGATTATTTTTTTCTATAATTTTAGACCAATAAAAATATGATAACTGTAATTAAGTTTTTTGAAGTTTGCAAATAGTTAATAAAACATGCATTGAAAATGTAAAAAATAGATTTTTTTGAAACAATTTATTTTTAGAATATATAACTTTAAGAAACAGAGGGAAGTTAATTATAAACATAAGTAAGGTGGGCATATGAAATGGATATAACAAAGAAATAAATGAAACACAACAACCGAAGCCAAAAGGGTGCGCTACCATTTACTAAAAAGTGAAAGCAACTCATTTAACGAAGTTAACAACTTACCCACTTCTCATTAATTTTAATCTAATCTATACATTCACTCCTTCTGAACCTTAGATTGTAACTGAATTATTGACGTCGTTTACTCGTTTTTCTCCTTTTATAACACATCAGTTCTGCCGTGACTCTCTCTCTTTCTCGGTAACTTTAATTTTGCTTTTGGGTTGACTTCACTAGTCTTCTCCCCACACTCAAACCTCTCAAACTTTAGTTTTTATCACTAGACACCCCCTATCTTACACAATTCATCACCAAACGACCTATATTCTGATTAATTCCAAAATCTATTTATTGACGTTTAATTGACTAAGAACGTTCAACAAATCACGTTTACCGACATGTTATTTGTGCAACTAAAATCAATTAAAATAGCTTAGAAGTTCAACTATACACTAATATTATCTATAATTTCAATAGCTTCATCATCAAACACGTTACTAGCGTCAGAATTGAACTCCATGCAAAGTTGCATGACACACATAGACAAAGTGATAAAATATAAAACTGACTTTTGTAAACCTGAAATCCAAAATGATATACAGAGTCAGAAACATGATTTGTTGTTTGGTCAATAAAGGTTATTAAGTTTTTTTTTTTCTTTGTAGAACATATCAGAAAATGAATAACATAGGTGGTGGTAATTAAATTTGAAAGATTGGAGGGGGTTTATTGATAAGAACATAAGTATGGCGAGTTAGAGTGTCGGATTAAATAGTGAGGGAGTCAATTGAAGTCATCCTTTCTTTTTTCTATAAGTAAAACATTTCTTCCTCTTTGCCTCTGTACTTAACTCATCACCTTCGCCGGAAAAATGGCTTTCGCCAGTTTTTTCACTCTCCTCTCCTTCCTCACTTCCTCTCTCTTCCTCTTCACGACCAATGCTTCCTCTCGCTCTCTATCAACTCCACACGAAACGACCGTACTCAACGTCGCTTCATCTCTTCAGCAAACACAACACATCCTCTCCATCAACCCGACTCGTTCCTCACCCGCAACCACCAGACCCGAGTTCGAATCCAAATCCATTCCTCTTTTTCTCAACTCATCTTCTCCACTCTCTCTACAGCTTCGCTCCCGAGACACTCTCGTCGCATCACAGCACAAAGACTACAAAACTCTAGTACTGAGTCGACTCGAGCGAGACTCATCCCGAGTCGCCGGAATCGCCGCGAAAGTCAGATTCTCCGTCGAAGGTATCGACAGATCCGATCTCAAACCCGACGAGACCATGAACTACCAACCCGAGGAGCTAACGACACCTGTCGTCTCCGGAGCTAGCCAAGGAAGCGGCGAGTATTTTTCGAGAATCGGTATCGGAACTCCGGCGAAGGAGATGTACATGGTGCTCGACACCGGAAGCGACGTGAACTGGATCCAATGCAAGCCTTGCTCCGACTGTTACGAACAATCCGACCCGGTTTTCGACCCGGCTTCCTCTTCCACGTACAAGTCGCTCACTTGCTCAGCTCCAAAGTGCGCTTCTCTAGAAGTCTCCACGTGTCGCTCAAACAAATGTCTCTATCAAGTTAGTTACGGAGACGGATCATATACAGTTGGAGAATACGCGACCGATACGGTAACGTTTGGTAACTCAGGTAAAGTAAACGACGTCGGTTTAGGGTGTGGTCACGATAACCAAGGTCTTTTCGTAGGAGCAGCCGGTTTACTCGGTTTAGGAGGTGGAGCTTTGTCGATGACGAATCAAATCAACGCGACGTCGTTTTCATACTGCCTCGTCGATCGCGACTCGGGGAACTCGTCGAGTCTCGACTTCAACTCGGTCCAAATCGGCGACGGAGACGCGACGGCGCCTCTTCTCCGTAACAGCAAGATCGACACTTTTTACTACCTCGGGCTCAGCGGCTTCAGCGTCGGTGGCGAAAAAGTCGAGATCCCTTCGTCGGTGTTCGAAGTCGACGCCACGGGTGCCGGAGGAGTGATCTTGGATTGTGGAACCGCCGTGTCTCGTCTTCAGACAGAAGCCTATAACTCGCTGCGTGACGCGTTTATCAAACTCGCGGTGAATTTCAAGAACGCGACGTCGAGCATCTCTCTTTTCGACACTTGCTATGACTTCTCGTCTCTGTCCTCTGTGAAAGTCCCGACGGTGGCGTTTCATTTCACCGGCGGGAAGTCGTTCGATTTGCCGGCGAAGGATTACTTGATACCTATTGATGATGCAGGAACGTTCTGCTTTGCTTTTGCTCCGACGTCGTCTGAGTTGTCGATCATAGGGAACGTGCAGCAGCAAGGGACACGTATCACTTACGATCTAGCGAATAATCTTATCGGGTTGTCACCGAATAAATGCTAAAAGTGAATGACTGATAGTTTTACATATAATATCAGTAAACCTCAAGTGTAATTTTTTTTTAATTAATCAGATGTTATTTTCAGCTTTTATCGATTAATATAATAGGATTAATTATTGTAACTTTCAAATATGTTGTCTGAGCTGGAGGCTTTTAGTCATTGTTTGATAGTTTTGTGAGATATTGTCTGAATCTCTAACTCTATGAAATGAAACAATCAATGTGAAAGTAAAAAAAGAAATCTTCTAAAAATGTGAAAAGTTCAGCCAGGATAGAAAAATACTACTCCAGTATATATATTTACATGGAACTGTGAGTGAATCAGATCATCAATCAAATCACTGGGCTCTCGATCAAGACACCATATATATATATATCACTTATTTACAAACAGAAAGTATATTACAACTCAAAGAAATAAATAGGGTTTGTAAATCTAAGCAAATTCTAAGTATCACATATTTCACTATATGCTCCTTTTGGACAATGCCATATGAATGCTGCCTAAGCAATTTATATCATTAATATATTCTAAGTATCACATATACATCTTAGCTTCCCTCCAGCAACTATTAACATTATTTGCACGCCTGTTGACCAGATATTTTTTATCGTTATCTGAAACATTTGCATAACGTTACGAGTCTCGAGTGTTAACAGAAAATATGGTGCTTAAGGTTTCGGAATCTGGTGATCATTTGTAGTAGATATCAGGATATGTCCGTGCATGTTTCTGATCAGCTCAACCTCTATATGATTTGATGTATTATTGATTACACAAAAAAAAACTAATTTGGGAATAATTGCACAGTACACTGATTAGTGATTACTGAGTGATGTATTAGCAACTATTAACTGCACTGAAGTGATGTATTAACAAATTTAAGCGTCGTAATTAGACAAAAGGGACATGATAAAGGGACATTGAAGTGATTTCATTACGCACGTGGACCCGACTAGAATCTGTTTGTCGGTAGGATTTCAACCCAACAATAAGACGACACGTAACACTGTAGCCTTTCGGATTTTGCGGTCACGTTGATAAAATACATTACGCCAATATCTACTCTCTCCGTTTTTAAAACCTTTCCACATAATTTACTTACCACAAATAATAATACTCATCATGAAAATTGCAACTATATCTTACAAATTTTTTTTGCGACTATATCCTTCAGAGAAGGATAATTATATCATTTTACAATAAACTAGAACATAATTCAAAACGAATCAGTCATAGTATTTTTTTTTCTTTAATTGACATTAAAACATAAAATAATTGTATCTTCACCTTCTTCGACAATGCTGCAAATGGGTTGACATCATCTTCGTATATATTTTCTATACTATTTAGTTATTTGTTAATAAATTTTGGACCTGCTTAGAGTTTTGGGATAATACAGTGATTTGTTTACTTTAAATGTTCATGCTTTTATATGGGCCTTGATCCTAAACAGGCTTATAAATATTTAACTCAAAGCTAATATGAAGTCCGATGGGCCGATTCTTGGCCCATTCAAGTACTCAATATTAATGTGAAAACTTTCACTATTTTTTGTTCCTGAGAAATTACGCTGTTTATTATTTTCTGATGACAAAAATATCAAAGCAAGTGTTGTACGTTGAACTGAAACTCACCATTTCAGGCTTATTTTGTTTATCCATGATTTGTTTTCCAACAAAAAAAAAGAGAGCAAATCTGCACAGTCCAAACACGACTCGCTATCTTGTATTAAGAGCTTGCTTACCTGCCTCACTGAAAAAAGAAAAGAGAGAACATTTGGATCAAAATCACTAAGCTTGTTACAAAAGTGAAACCAGTAGTTGTTGTGAACAAGGAGTATCGTTTCTAAAGAATGACTCAAGTGGTTTCACATGGACTAACCGAGAACCAGTTACTCACCTCAGAGACAGATTCAGACACAGTATTATTCAGCTTCAACAGCCTCAGGCTTGGGACCTGATCATCAACATCAACCCAAACATGACATAGTTTCTGCTCAGAACATCAATCTACATCAATTACAAAACCCAATGATCTTTCCACGTGAAAGCTCACCGTGGAGGGAGATAGGACGGTGGTCTTTTCCCCAACCGACGCCGCGAGTGGAGTCGAGATAGTTGTGGACAAGATGACGGCATTTTTGGTAATGGTTAACGCCTTCGACACGGTAACACCATTTGACCTTCTCACGCAAGATCTTCGCCTTCTCGATTTCGATCCACTTCTCCCGGACTATGTGCTCTCTCATTTCCACCATCGCCACCGGATCCTTGTATGGATTCGCTGCATCGAATCCATCCGGCGCCGTCTCTTCGAACTCCGGCAACCCCTTTTTTCTCCCCATTTGCTGACTGAGTCTGTCGTCTTCGTGATTCGCCGCTGCTTCTGGGATTGTTGTTGGGGACCTCCTTCTGTTCAAACGTTCTTTTGGGCCTATTGTTTGGGCCCATTTATATGGCCCACAATTCAAGCATAGTCATTATGTTACGACCGAAATTCATTTTTGTATCTATAAATATAAAATTTAACAAAAAATTATAAGGAATTATTTTTATATTTTTAATACTAGGACCAGATGCTTCGTTATGATTAATACTATAAGATTTTTTTAGTTTTATATATTTTACAAATTTAGAGAAAACGTGTTTCAATAACAAGTTTCAATAATGTTGAATGTTACTTGTTTTCATTGTCTACTACAACGTTAAAACGACATACTTTTTCCACATAGATAGATAATGACAAAGCATACGTCCTTACGATCTTTCAGTACTATTGGAAAATCCACAAGAGAGAAAAATACAAATCTTATGTATATATAGACAGATTTGAAGATCTTATGATTTATAATTAATTCTAAGGTGAAATCTCCTTGTGTCACTTCGATTTGATGATCATTCTTAAATGTCTAAAGTTGCACCCAAAAAAATGTCTAAAGTCTATTCTTTTAATAAGTATAGTCTAAAGTCTATTTAGAGTAACTAACATGCCAGTTGCAGGGTTTGGTCGATTCAGAAAGCTACATAATATATCAGGAAAAAAATCATAAGTTATACTAACAAAAAAATGATAATTAACTATTCTATCCTTATAGATTAACTTAATGTTAGGAAAATATGTGATAACTGTATATATATAGACTACTGGCGATTAATATTAGTCATAAAATATACAAGAGTACTGAACTGCATGTAACCATTATAGAGTAATAATTAATTATAACAAATTTTCTACAGAATATATAATAGTTTTTGGTTAAGTATAGTGATATATCTAACCTTCATTATATAGAGAAAACATTATTCAAATTACCAACCACATTTAATATAATATTTATTTAGTTAAGCTAGACTATTAATTAGTCTAATATTACTTATCTTTACATAAAAATATATTTACTTGACATAAGATATATTTGTTACTAGCTAATAGAGTACTAGGGCAAACGTACATATAACATCTAGATACTAGATATATACGTGTGTGGGATATTCTAGAAAGCTAGAAATTAAAGCCAGTAAATAAGAGAAAGATCAACTGAATAAATTGCGAAAGTTTTCCAATGGTAGGATTGACATTTTAAATACATATATGACCCAACATATCTTGTACAAAAAGATCTCCCAGTAATTCAGCTTTGAATAACACTTCTTAGATATTTCCATGTGTGTATAATAGTATAATTATAATACACACGTTCAGTTAGGTTGTTGGGATCTTTAACCACTCTTCCAGAGTAAGTATTTTAACCATGTTTATGCAAATAAAGTGTAAAATGAATAAGACTGGCATCATCATATGTATAGGATTCAACCAAAATTTTCAATGTGAATATTACAAAATTACCTCTTTTTTGGTCAACAGAATACAAAATTGACATATCCTAGGATGTATTAAGTAAAACATAATCTAAACAAAATCAGATATTGTTTTAGAAAAATACATTTTCTCCAGCCCAATCATGCATCCCATATATCTTTTTTATACAGTGATCAGAAATGAAGTTTACTTGGCAGAAAATACATTTTCTCCAGACTATGTGGATTCTATTGTTTGCTGGCACTTCATACTTTATATAAAAGACCAATATATGATTTGGTATCTTTATTAATCTTCCAATCAAGATATTGGGTCCACTAAATCAACATTTTTGTTAACACAATAACAACCGACAATATAGGAAACATTTACACGAAACAATTTAACGTAAAGTATAGTTACACAATACGAGTTATACATAAGGGGATATCAACGCAATCTGATCTTTTAAAATCGATTGGAGCGTAAAATCTATAAGCTTGTTTTCTTATGGAACAAATCATATGTTTATTTGTATAGATATGGCCGTGAGATAAGCGAAAAGACAAGTGTCGAAAGTGTAAGATGAATGCAATAATATGACCAAATTAAAGAAGGAGAAGCCATGCACGCATGTTCACATTACGTTGGACATTAGGGTTTCTTTCATGGTGGGTAGCATTGGGTGAAGTTGGTTGGACAAATCTCACAAAAATCCATTATATGTTCCTATAATAATTATATTTATGCAGATATTAAGACGGATGTTATTTTGTAAACATAGTAATGCAATCTAAAAGGAACATTAATATATACGCCGACAAATATTTTACTGAACACTACAGTTATCACGATGTTTTATAATAATAAAAAATGGGTAAACGTATGCGTGGATGAAATACATTGAATTGTCAAAATGTTAGCTGTAATAATCAAACAGTCTTCTCCCTCAAGATCGGTATTTGGTACGTACATATAGTGTTTAGTTATATATGTGAATATATATAAACCCCATCTATGTCACATTATTGAAAAGCTTTTTGCTGTCGATCTCCTTTGTTCTATTCAAGGGAGCTAGAGAGAATAAACCATTCTTTAAAAGAGAGCAAAAATATGGAAGAAAATCTTCCTCCGGGGTTCAGATTTCATCCTACAGACGAGGAGCTGATAACGCATTATCTTTGTCGGAAAGTCTCCGATACTGGATTCACCGGTAAAGCTGTCGTCGACGTTGATTTCAACAAGTGTGAACCTTGGGATTTGCCAGGTAACTATACTTGAATCATCTATGTACTATAGCATATGCGCTTGTGTATAGTATTCTCCTGTGTTAATTTATGTAATCTTCAAATAATGTGTTTAATTGTATACAATACATAAAATTCATAAGAATACGCAATATATATATCCTTACTATTGTTATATTGTTTTGTCTACAATAACTTTAGGAAATATATAACATTAAATGTAAAATGGATTGATCATACCATTTTAAATTTGATAAAAGTCATAATTTACGTTTATATAACAATCTAAACAATATAAGTGTATAACTCATCTAAACGAAACCATTGTTAAATTGTTTTAGTAACCATATCATTCAGTTTTCTTAGAGTAGATTAATTAGGTTCTATGTATAGGTGTAACTGACGTACCAAACACGTGAGACTATATATACATATATAAAATGTGTATATACAAGTTTTCTAGCTAGATGGCATATATATAGTTCGTTTATATACTTTATATTAAACTGTCTTATTATATTGCAGTTAACCAAAAAAAATGTTAGTCTTCGTCTGTAAAAAGGCCATGTGATATAACTAAAATAATGTGAGAATACCATTGTGCATATCTGCAGCCAAGGCTTCAATGGGAGAGAAAGAGTGGTACTTCTTCAGCCTAAGAGACCGGAAATACCCAACCGGGTTAAGGACAAACCGAGCAACTGAAGCCGGTTACTGGAAAACCACAGGTAAAGATAAAGAGATCTACCGAAGTGGAGTGCTGGTTGGGATGAAGAAAACCCTAGTTTTCTACAAAGGAAGAGCTCCAAAGGGTGAGAAAAGCAATTGGGTTATGCATGAGTATAGGCTTGAGAACAAACAACCCTCCAAACCCGCTAAGGTTAGAGATATTAACATAAACATGTATCATGCAACAAAAGTAACTACCATAATGATAATCTAATACATGATCTTGAATATCATCTTAATGTCCAGGAGGAATGGGTCGTGTGTAGGGTTTTCGAAAAGAGCACAACAGCAAAGAAACCACAAGAACAACAACCTCAATCATCTTTTGGATCTCCATGTGACGCAAACTCATCCATGGCAAATGAGTTTGAAGATATAGAGCTTCCAAATCTGAATACAAACTCATCAACCATCGATTACAACCATATTCATCAATACTCGCAAAACGGTGTTTATTCGCAAGACAATACAATAAGCACTGCTGGTTTCAATATGAACATGGCTACTAATATTCCGTCTTGGACAACAAGCTTACTTGGTCAGCCTTTATCTCCAATCAACTCTTTGTTGCTCAAGGCTTTCCAAATTAGAAACTCTTATTGTTTCACCAATACCAATCCTTCTACTATTCAACAAGGAGTCTCTAATATTATGCAAAATGGTTCAAGTTCGTCTCAACCCCAACAGCAAGAGGAAGCTTTTAATATGGACTCCATATGGTGATGAAGGGATTTAAACCACTAGTAAATTTGAAATCTCTAACTTGTTATTATATTTATGTAATCATCATCAAACTCAATTGTATCATTACATGTACGTTGATCATCTATAAGGTCAAGTAAATTGATTAGTGCACCGATGTTTTATTTGAAAGTAGGGAAAAGTTTCCAATATTCATGTCCACATCCTTCTTAGCTAAAGATCAGAGGAAAGACTATTCCCAAGCTTATAAGGTCAATTGCTGAGCTAACATCAATGGAGATCAAACTTGTTGCCAGGCTTAAAGACAAGACAGAGATCAATATACATTTGTTAAATACTTTATCAAGTAGTGAACAATAATACATTGACAATAAACATACAATTTTTTTGTAAAAGAAAAATAAATAAATTGCTCTTTGTTACTTAACACAAGTTGATGATGAATCTCTTCTTTTCCACAGCAATGAATGCACAGAACCATTTCTGTTTCAAAACTCTGATAGACTCCGATAGATCATTCTCAGCTGCAACCTCAAAACGATACACGCCTCATCCTTAGCGTAATGGATAATCAGCTTCTTCAAAACTAGAAATTGTAGATTCACCATCATCAGCTTCGTCCAAATCACTCTCATCGTCCTCCGCATCATCCTCGCTACCGTCGTCGTCATCATCATCGTTTTCCCATTCCGATTCATTGTATGAAGGTTTTTTTGCAGTCTGCAAGAACCAGTAGGTAGTGAATGTAAGTGAAACAGAGCAGAACATGCGTGCTAGTAAAAGTAAAGAGATAATAGGAAGTGAGACCACTTACAAGTTCGTTCTGCATCTGCTCTATTGTTTTCTCCAGTTCAGAGATATGCTGACTAAGTGCCTGCAATGGTCATCATAGAGAAGTATCCATAAGCAAAAGCTGATCAACTTTGAGAATACAGAATGCAGTTTGAATAGACAAATTTCGAACCTCATGGCGTTGCATTGCGATGGAACGTTTCAATGCTTTTGCTTTTGTGAGAAGGTTTCTTGGTCTCAAGCTAATGGGTCTCTGATAATTCTTTCCACGGTAATAAATAAGAGCGAAACCTTTAGGAACCTTTTCTATTGCCACAAGAACTCCACCGCTCTCGTATTCTAGTAATCGAGCCGTGTCTTCAACAAACGCAAGACTCTTCTGTTTCGATATAAGCTTCACCAGTTCTCTATGTTTCCAATGTAGATGCATATTCTCGATGACTCCATCGAAAACACCACGGATACCTGTCAGTTAAGTCAATGTAAAAGATGAGACATTTTTTTTCCCATTCTATTACAAGCTCTCATTCACTGCAGCCATACAGGAAACTGAGGGAGTGATTAGTTTAAGACGACTCACCTAAGGGTAAGTATGACTTCATTTTCAATCCCACTTTCCGGAACATGATTCTTTCTTCCTCAGAGATGACTTCTTGATCATAATCAGGTCCGTTTGGAACCATCGAGGCTTCTATTTTGGACAGCAGTTTCTCTGCTCTTTGAAATTTCGATTGTGCCTGTCATGTCAGAAACCATGTTGGATAAAATGACTGCTTACTATGACAGTTACATATTAAAAAGGTCTACTTACAAGGTTGAGTTTGTGCTGGATTCGTTTAACAACTCTGGCACTCGCAACCCTTGAAGCTTCTTCAATCATCTTTTCACGATGGTCCGGAGTTATCTCTTTCCCCCATCGGGCTTGAGCCTCATAAAACTCGGCCAGAGTGCCAGCTTCCGCTGGTACTTTGTCTCCAACTGGTTGAGTAGCCTCAATGTCTCGATTTCTTACCTTCTCTTCGACGTCTTGAATCTCTTTTGTTAATTCTTGTCTCTCCGCCAAAGTAGCTGCCACACTTGAAGGAAGGAAGTCCTTCCCACGGTATATCACAATGTAATACTTGTTTCTGAGCAGCAATACACCCCCTGTCAATGTCTATAGCGAAAAGACGAGAAATAAGTGAAGAAACTTAGCTTCCTGCCTGAAAATTTTGTTTTATTGCTGCCTAAGCAAACGGCCACTTAGATCTTCCTCAAGGGATTACCAAATGTTCAATAAAAGCTCACATACACATGCATGGGGCTTATATTTCCTTTAGTTTCCCTAATTCTATAGCTTAGATATTAACATCGAAGCTCAAGGAATAACCAGTGAAACAATAGGTGAACAATCATACAAAACACTTCTTCAAGTTTCTAATTCTCGATCTAACCACCAAGTTGCGAGGAATCATTAAATTTCAATATGATTATAAATAATTAGATTGGAAATTTGGAATATGAGTATATTCCTTAATATCCACACGATAATTGGGCTTAGGGGAAAGACAAGTACTTTTCTGCTATGTTCTATCAATATGTGAGACTGTGTTAGTATTTTATCTCAACAGTTAACTTTTCACTGATATTTGACACTAGAGGAAAGAGAGAAAAGAAAACCTTTATCTCTTCCGCCATCAGTTTATTGTTTGTATTCTGGATACCTCGCTTCACGGCTATCTTTGCAATCAAACTTTTCTCCCAGAGCTTGAGTATAGCAGCGGCCAATCCTTGGTGATTTCTGTTCCTACCTGTAAAGTGCATATTCAAGAGTAAATATTGGCACACACCAAACAGATATCTCCAATCTAATTCATCTAGAAATTAGAAAGCATTCTTACCAAGAGCAAAATGGCACGGGAGAGTTTTACCAATCTTCCTCAGATTTGTCATCTCGGCATTAGTCAAATTCGATCTCATCCCAGTAGGAAGAAGCCTGAATGGTGTCTTATAACCGGAAATCGCAGGAGGTAGCAAGTCGGCGTCCACAGGTAGCACACCAGTACCCCAATACTCGTGAAAACGTGGGCCTAAACTGTCTAATAGTTTGTTAAACTCAGCTTCCTCTTCTGTCATACTCTCCTTGCGAATCGGGTTCTTGACAATCGGATCTTTAATTTCCCGGGGTGCATTTTGATTATTATTATCTTTGGCATTTGTTGCCTCATCGCCAGCAGAAGATACATCTGGAACAAAAAGAGTTTCTTCAGGTCTGGCCGTTTGATTAGAGATCGCAGAAGGTCCTTGATAGTCACGTCCACGATAAACCACCATTACACTTCCTGCTCTCCATATCACCATTCCACCAGTTCGACGCTGCCCCATTAGAGTAAATCCAATCAGTTCCAATTAAACCTAAAATTTAGAAATGCATCTCATGCATAATCTTATAACTTAACAGCCGGGCTCAGCTCCATCTCCTCTAGTTTCTAAATACCCCAAATTCCCCTAACTCAAAACTGCATTACTGTTACCAAGAGAGACTATTGTTCAACATCATTCATAATCTTGGATCATTCAAGAGCTAAGAGAGATCATTCAGAATCTTGATTCTTGAATGATCTATGACCATTCTATTGCATAACTATTGTCCCTATATATTAGGCTATCTAGCTTCATGTTTTGCAACTCAAATTCAACTAACGTCCTGCAAGCAATCAAGAGAACAATTCCTTTTTTACCAGTAAACCAATGAAAGGAAACAGACCTCAACTATCTCATGAGCCGTCCTCATGTCACGAGCAAGCACCTCATGAAACTTGAGCCTCACAAGCTCTTCTTTCCTCCAAGTATCATGAATCTTCTCCATCACTGCCTGCGTAAGCCCAGCCTTTGGTATATTAATCCTCACCCTAAGATACATTCCGTCTCTCCTCAACCTCCGTAGCTCAGAATCCTCAATCGTAAGCTCCGCCAACGACGGAGCTCTAGCTCTCCGTTTCTTCACCGCCACTCCTCCATCTCCGTCAACTGTCTCCCCCGCTTGTTCTTCCTCGTTCTTCTCCCACGGCAACAACACATCATCATCATCCTCATCGTCACTCTCTTCTTCTCCCTCAGCGAGCATCACATCAGGTCTCACCCACTCTCTCTTCAACAAATCACCTAACCTCTCTTCTCCAGTCACCGGCTTCACATCTTCTCCGTCGTTATCCTCCACGTCGTCCTCGTCGAATTCGTCAGAAGCTAATCCTAAGTTCCGTAGACGAAGAACGATCCTCTCAATCGCGCTTTGTCCTTTATCCTTCTCCAAATACCGTAGTTTCGCTTCAGCTGCTTCCTCCTCCGATGACTGGATTGTACCTCCGCCGTTGCGTTCGTTCACTTTCTTCCCGGCATGGTCGTCGGAAGATGGAGGCCACTTGTCTATCCAAGGAGGGGTGGGTTTAGGGCTCCGGTGATCTAATCGGCGGTTGTTATGGCTCCTGTTGTTGCTGCTACGCTCGCTCGTACGGAGCGAGGAGAATGGTTGGATAATGTGACGCGAAGGTTTCGCAGATAGCGAATAGAATAACAACGCGTGGAGCGAAGGAGAAGAAGAGTAGCGAGAGGTCGAGGTCAGAGGAAGGGAGCTTCTCAGTGGCATTTCTGTAATATAAGTCGGAATCAAAGCCATTGAAGAACACTGAGAAAATAATCTTTAGGGAACTGTCTTCTTCGCCATCGTTTGGATGCCGAGAAAATTATTTGCAGGCGGATAAGCTGACCTTGTGGATAAGACTACTAATGGGCTTACTTAGTGAGCCTTTTAAAGCCCGTTTTACAACTTGTTTGGTTATTGCTTTTATATTATGGGCCTGGAAGATGGGCTGGAAAATCGTGTGATGAGAGATTTCGTGCGTAATTAAATAAAAACAAAAAACAAAAAAAAAGTCTTCGAGGGAACCCTAACTTCAACGGGAACCCAAAATCAAGATCCCCCAGCCAGATTTGGATTCTTTGAAATGTATTGTGCTCAAGAACCCTACTTTCTCACTTGAATTTGCTTCCTTCAACAGTAATGTCAAGCGACCAGCGAGAAGCTCAGCAGGAGACGACTACGACGACGACGGTGGACGGTAGCGGAACTACGACGATGAGAGCTACTACAGCTACGACGTTTTCTTCTCAAAGACTGAGGATAAACCCTAACAACGAGCATAGGCCTGAGAGTTACGAGGATCTGAAGCTCGATTTCCCCAGTGCGGTCTACTCTAGTCTCGAGAAGTACTTGCCACAGCACATCTTGGTCTCCAACAGGGAAGAGAAAGTGAAATTCATGACAGACATTATGCTCAGGCACCTTCCTCATGGAGAGCGTTCCAGAGTAAGTTCAAAGTTGTGACCTTCCTCATGGGTTCTTGTAGAAAAAGTTAAAGACTTTTGATTTGTTTGCTTATTGCTTTTACAAAATTTTGACCTTTCTTTGAATCGTTGAGAGTTGATTTTGGAAATTCTTACATGGGTTCTCGTGATTGTTTGTTTCCCGTTGATTCTACATTACAGTGATGCAAATGGATCCTTTATTTTGCTAAAAGACTTTGCATTTATAACTTTTTTGGTTATTGCATTTACAAAGTATGCTCCTTATGCTACAGGCTCATAGGCACAGCGTCTATAGGCAGAAGATAATAACTAATTATCAGGTTTGAATCCCTTTCTTGACATTTACTGTGCTCAATTTTGACGCTGCTCTCGTTAGGACCATAGGCGATTTAGTAAATATTTTAATGAAAACAATTTCTCTACAAATTTGGGGGGGGCTTATGTGTGTGTAAATTTCTTAAAAAATTTTGGGGGATTGAGGCGAATGTTTTATTTGGCTTTGCCCGGGACCAGGCTCTGACTCCAGTCATCATCAGCTTGTAGTTTAAAATGTCTTTTTTCTCCTGCAGCCACTTCACAAGGAGTTGTATACTCTAGCTCCTCAACTATGCTTCGTCCCTTCTTTTCTAAAGGCGATCAATGAAAACTCAGAGGAAAGCTTCAGAAGCATCATATCTGAACCGTCTCCTGGTGTTTTTGTCTTTGACATGCTCCTACCTAGCTTTTGCGAGATGATGCTAGCCGAGGTAATGTGCATCCTTTCTCTCGACCTTGTCTTTATATGTTTTATTTGATGTGCTACTGTTTGACCCTGCAGGTAGAAAATTTTGAGAAGTGGGTGGGTGAGACAAAGTTCCGAATCATGAGACCAAACACCATGAATAAGTACGGTGCTGTGCTTGATGACTTTGGCTTGGATAGCATGCTTGACAAACTCATGGAGTCTTTTATACGTCCCATTACCAAAGGCAATATATAAGTGAATTCCATTAAATACTATTATTAAGGTATCCGTTAGTATTGGTTAAAAAGTTACTTACCACATCTTTTGTTTTGTAGTGTTCTTCAGTGATGTAGGTGGAGCAACTCTGGACTCTCACCATGGGTTTGTTGTTGAATATGGTAAAGATAGGGATCTTGATTTAGGTACTGAGACCTATCCTGCAGAAATTTTCAAATAACCTTTGTAGTTTTTCTTAAAATTCTGTTTGTTCTTATAACTTTTGCAGGCTTTCATGTGGACGATTCAGAGGTTACACTGAATGTTTGTTTGGGTAACCAGTTTGTGGGTGGTGAGTTATTTTTTCGTGGGACTCGGTGTGAGAGACATGTTAACACAACAACAAAGCCTGATGTATGCTACTCTTTTTGAGTTGCTTACTTCTCGTATAACATTGTTACATCTATAGCTGATGGCTAAATTTAAACAAGTGTTTTTATCACTAAACCAGGAAATATATGATTATTGTCATGTACCGGGGCAAGCTGTGCTTCACCGTGGGCGCCACCGCCATGGTGCCAGAGCCACCACATCTGGACATCGGGTCAATATGCTTCTATGGTGCAGAAGGTATGTAATATACCAATTGAGACTTTGCCTCTTGAACTGGACTGCTAAGTTTCCACTTTCTTATCAAGTTTTTCCTTGCAGCTCTGTGTTTAGAGAGCTCAAAAGTCATCAGAAGGAGTTCTCCAGCTGGTGCGGAGAGTGCTTTTGTGAAAAGAAAGAGGAGAAAGGAAGGGCGCTTGATGCTCTAAGAAAGGTAAAAGCATTTGATTGATTCAAGCCTATAGATGTCTCTTTAACCATAAGGTGTAAGATAAAACATATGCTCCTTACTGCTATTGCAGAAATTGGTTAAAGCAGTGCGTGCAGCCCAAGCTTGAACAAACTTGTATTGGATGACTCTTAAAGAATTGCTCCTGTTTTAAGGTGATTTAAAACTGAGTTTGTGTAGAAAATCATTTGAGATGAACGGTTCACTGTTTAACTTTTCCCAACTGTTTGTAATGTACATGAAATTTAGTCTCAGCTTCACCTATACCACAAGAGGAGTTGCATTGTTATCTGATATTGTTGTGAGTGTTAAGGAAGAATCAGTATTGTCTAATTGTAGTTGGTGTTGATGCTCTCTAAAAGCTCCATATATGAGTTAACTTCGTTAACAGTGACTGTGCCCTTCTTCTTTACCTTTGTGGTCTCTGTTGAATGGAGAGAAGTATTAGGGGCTACTTTGCACGTTGACCTAAATAATGGAAGAGAGAAGAAAGATTTGAATGTATTTTTGTGAAACTGTAACACCAAACTGATTAGTTGACTTTATTATTTATGACCTTTTGTTTATTGTATACTCGCATTCATTTTCTTGGTATCTTTTTGAGTATCTAAGTTGATACGATGTTTATATGATCATATACGGATTCGATTGCGCTTTCATATCACGATGTAGAACAGACAATCAGTCCAGAGGTTTCTTGTTGATCTGATGGTGTAGAAAAAAAAAAGATTTGGTCTCTCGGTGTTTCCCGGTTTGTTGTTGATTGTTGATCTTTGGTGATCTGATGTTCCGATGATTGTGTTGTTTCTATGTATCAATTTTGATCCTTTTTTTTTTCTTTTGGATGATGAAGATGGAATCTCATGGTTTTATAATATTATAACTAATACAGAGATTTTTCATATCATGTCTGAGAAATGGAGAGAATCTTGCATGTGTCCCACTAATAAGAGAAAAAACTAGAGAGTACTAGTTACTTCAATTATGATTATCATAAATTATTTATAAAACAGAGAGTAGTTCCTTGTCAGTTGTCACATTGGAAAATTAAGGAAAACTGTATAGTCAACATATATTTTGGAAAGTGATCATAGTTTAATATTGAAGCTGATTAATGGTACATATGGTTGTAGCCGTTTTTTAGAATCTAGTGACATGGATAAAGAACAAGCTAACTGAAAAAACGGTGGTTGTTTCTTGAATACTATTGGTGAACATATTACCCAAATTTATTCATATACAAATGGATTGATTATTAATTGTTTTCCATATTCAAGACAAGATGCCTAATTGTGAGGTTAGATCACATGCTATTTGATTCCATAATGGTATTATTACAAAAGAAAATAAACTATAACAGAAATGTACCACAAGGGAAGATGAATTCTTAATAAACAAACATGTTCTTTCACTTGCTTTTGCCTTCTTAGCACATAGGAAAGATTCAAGTTACATTTACATGAACTCATCATAGCTAAAGAAAGTTGTCTCATTGTGACATAATCCAAATTCAAAACTGTTATTGTATGTGGGAACTGAAGAACATAAAAATGTTACTATCAACATACATATACATATACATATACATATACATATACATATCCTTACATATCTAAGTCACACAAACATCCAACCTCCAAATCGTATTATTATAAGTCCATTAACTATCTTACATCATCAATTCATGATTATTCACAATCATTGATTACAAAGGAATAATTTGGCCTAGTTGAAGAAATGATAGACCATTCTGTTACCACTAAACCCAATAATCATCCAATTAATTTATTATAATCAGTAATGATTATTTTCTGTTTTAAATCTCAAAGTCTACCATGAAACACATTCATATAAAAGTAAACCTTTGATGTGCTATCAAACATCAAAAAGAGTTGAGCCCAAAAAGAAGAAAGAAGAAGAGACAATGGCGAAAGGAGTAGTATCAGAGAAGATGAAGCTTGTGGTGGCATTGATCACACTTCAGTTCTGTTTTGCAGGCTTCCACATTGTCTCAAGAGTTGCTCTTAACATTGGTGTCAGCAAAGTTGTGTACCCTGTTTATAGGAATCTTCTTGCCCTTCTCCTTATTGGTCCCTTCGCTTACTTCCTTGAAAAGTAAGTGATTTCATCTTTCTAGGGTTTGCTAGAATATGTTTTCTTTTTGTTTCTCATATGGGTTTATTGTGGAGCTTCAGAAAGTTTGAACCTTTGATCTCATCTGAGATTTTTGTGCAACTTCAGAATGTTTTATTTCTTGATTTCATTTGGGTTTCTTGGGTGGTCTCATTTAACAATGCATTTGTTTCAACAGAAAGGAAAGGCCTCCACTCACAATCTCTTTGCTGGTTCAGTTTTTTCTCTTGGCACTCATTGGGTAAGCAGAACAAAACAAGACTCTTTGTGTTATCAATAATTCTAAAATCATTGCTTATGTAGTTAACTCTTTTGTGTTTTAACATCAGAATCACAGCAAACCAAGGATTCTATCTATTGGGACTGTACTATGCAACTCCAACGTTTGCTTCCGCAATGCAAAACTCTGTTCCTGCCATCACTTTCATCATGGCTTGTGCCCTACGGTACCTAACATTAACAACCTCTTTTATAAAATATCCTTTTAATCATTTTCGTCTGTAAGTTTAACATTGATCTTCCTCTGTGTATCAAGGTTGGAGCACATAGACCTGGTCAGGAAACACGGTGTGGCCAAAGTCTTGGGAACCCTAGTGAGCATAGGTGGAGCCACAGTGATCACATTGTACAGAGGGTTTCCTATGTTTCACAAGAGCCTTAACTTGCATGAGGAGGAACAGACCGAATCTAACCAATCTCAGAACTGGACTCTGGGATGGTTATACCTTATGGGGCATTGTCTGTCATGGGCTGGGTGGATGGTTCTTCAAGCTCCTGTCCTAAAGAAGTATCCAGCAAAGCTTACTCTAACATCGTTCACATGTTTCTTCGGTCTCGTTCAGTTTCTGGTCATTGCTCTGTTTGTGGAAACTGATCTCAATAACTGGATCATTGGCTCTTGGGAAGAGCTCTTCACCATCCTATATGCGGTAAGCTCTCTCTCTCTATCTATCCCTCTCTTTTCGTTCATATGAAGTTCGCTAAATGAACCTTCCCTTGGTCGTGGTTACAGGGAATAATAGCGTCAGGGCTGGTGGTTTATCTTCAGACATGGTGTATCTACAAAGGCGGTCCTGTTTTTGTTGCAGTCTTCCAGCCTCTACAGACACTTCTTGTTGCTGCAATGGCGTTTCTTGTTCTTGGTGATCAGTTGTACTCTGGAAGGTAAACACTTCGAAAAGCTATATAGTTAACGAGTTTTTTTCTTCTTGGTTACTGGTTCTAATTCAATCTTTGCTTTACAGTGTTCTTGGTGCAGTGTTCATAATGCTGGGACTCTACTTAGTTCTTTGGGGCAAAAACCAAGAAAGAAAACAGACACTTGAAGAGACAAGTCAACAAGATCCAGAGTCTCTAACCAAACAACTACTTGAGGAACACTGATTCTGAATCTGCTGTGTAGAAGTTTACACTTATCTGTACATACAAACACAAGAACTTGGCCAAGACAGATGCTCCTCAAGTGGGTCTTTACTCTTTCATACAATGTGATATTATAGTCGTTTTGCTTTTGAGTTGTAATCAGAATTGGGTTGCAATTAATTTATGAATAAAATGAAAAGAAGATAAAACTCAACCACGTTTATACAACAAATCTGTAACATTTGAGTCCCATCCATTGAAGTCTCTGGCGCACCACCACCTGCAAACAAGAACCTCTTGCTCACCAGGCACTAGACAACACATAAAAGCATCAATGTCCACCAGCAGCATGGCTCACCTTTGTCAAAGACCGAACCTTTCACCGTGGGTCCACAGTCCCACCAAGCTTTTTAACAATCTTGACATCACGCAAATCCATTATCACTGGTTTCTCCGGATCAATAACAGAAAGAACTGCATCTACACGCCAAAGGAGCAAGCAATGTACAGTACTGGCTAGCAACCTTACTGTTCAGCTAGGAACTAAAATGATTTGATTCATATTGAATAATTATTCTCGGTATGTGTTTATTTTGTTGAAATGTAAACATAAAATCAATTTGCGATTATAGTGGCATGTTTGAGTATAAAAGAGTAAAAAAGTGTTCAACTTCAGGCAAGTCTCTGATGAGTTGCAAGAACCGGTTCTCGTCCGGTACAGCTGAAATCTCCGGCACCGTCTTCTCAATCTGTGGTATGAGCTTCGCCAACTGCATCCCTGTGTCCAAACCGGCCTGCTTCTCCATCTCTTCTACTAACGCTACGGTACAAGACTTGAGCGAGATCTCTGCTACATTTGTAAACTCAGTGCTGCAACAAGACAAAGATATGAGGACAAGGGTGTGAAGAAAAAGAATAGCTTCTCTTTGGCAGGTTAAAGAGCAGAACACATTCTACCTTGTGAGTACTTCCCGTGTCTCGTTTATGAGTTGATGAAGCTTGCTGACAGTTACATCCGAAGAGGAAACATCAGTGGTGGTGTCTCTTGGACTCATTGTTGTGTCTTGCGCCATCATTAAATAATCTACCCAGTGATGTGGACTTCCAGTGCTCATAAACACATCAAGAATCCGAATCACAGTTTCTTCAAAAGTTCTTGTGGTTAACACATCTTTTAACTGCTTTCTGCAATCAAGCAGGCATCATTAGATTTCATCCTTACATGGGGTATATGCATTTAAGAACTTTGATAATGTAATGTAACGTGCCCCTTAAGAACTTCTTTCACTGCACTCTTCATATTGGGAATCAAACTCAGCATGCCATTGGTTGCAAGATAATCAGCACTTGTCAAAAACTTCTTCTCGTCCTCTCGATCTATGAGATCTAACTCTTCCTGTGAAAACAAAAAAAAATACACATACAAACGGAACATAAAGAGTAATAAAATTAACATACTGAATCTAACAAGGAGAAGAAAGCAGCTTACAACTCAAGTGGCATTCATAAGTAGACATAAACAAAAGAGGTTAGTAAAATGGCTTACAAGTAAATGGGAGCTGGTAAGACCTCTAGCAGTGTCGATATATAAGTGCCTGCCCAAAATGTTGACTTGAACTCTAATGTACAAACTAAGCATAGTGACTGACCACAGCGACAAAACCATTCTCGTGAAACCTGGAAAAAACAAATTAAAGAGCGTTTAAATGAAGAAGATCCAATGTCATTACGTACAAGCAGGGAAGTAGTAGCACGCACTCAAAATCTTGAGCTCAATCCAAAGGTGAAGCTTCTCAGAAGGAACCAACGTTCCTTTTCCTTTACTTAACGTCTCCATAATACCAGAGACATCGATCTCCTCAGCAATGCGGCTACTCAAGCGACGCAATGCGTGAGGTAATGTCGTTATATCAGCAATCATCTGAATGTTCTCGAAATGAGCCTTCATTCTAGCAACAAGAGTAGACATTGAGAAAACTGTTCGTTTGCATATGAGATTTTTTTTTTAAAAAAAGCAACAGAAGAGGCAAAAAGGAAAAGACTTTATCTAGTGGTGGTTCAAGAACGTAACTGGGTTTTGATGATTTCGTCATTGTGACGCTCGTCGGCAAGCTCACGTTCCAAACTGGCGAGGTTACGAGTATGGACATTGTATAGTTTGTAAAGCAAATACCCACTTCCTAAACAACTCGTCGTCACCAATATCTTCCTTCTCTGCTTCCTCCAGAAGCCCCTAAACGTGCCAAATATTAAACCCAAATCTATGGAACCGAAACCAATAGAGAGAGAGAGAGAAAAAGGAACGTTTAAATAGAAGAGAGGAAAACAAACCTGACTAAATCCATGGCCTACTACTGGATTCGAACCAACGACCTCATGGATTGAATTTAAAACGAAAAGCTCTGACGGAAGAGATGAAGGTTCGGAGGAATAGGGAAGTGAAGATAAAGTGATGAACTTTCCGGCTCCGATCTGCTGAATAATGAATGTTATCACTTCAAAGCCGAACCGAGATTCTCTACAATCTCCCAACCCAGAATCTACTTTATTTATATTTAACCGAATCGAAGTGACCGGTTCTATTAGCTTATATATGTTCGGTTTAGAAAAATCGAAACAGATTTTAAAATGCTTTTGGCTACTGAACCAAACACATTACTCCAAGTAGAAATAATATTTTTTTCAACCCTGATTGATTATGTTTTACAAACTATGAAAAAATATTACGATTTTACTGTCATTAATTTATTTGTCTTATCTATTTTATGAAATACATGCTCAATTATATTTTTTGGACCAATGCTGAATTTTTTTATAAATATTTTCTACAATATTTTGTATAATTTGTCTTCTCTATAACTTGGAACATTAATCAACATTTACTGAACCACATAGTAGGAGGCTTCCGCAAAGGTTAGAAATATACCAACTTTGCTGTTATCGCTTTGGTTTAATTATTAAATAGTGAATGTCCAATAAATAAACCGATTTAAATGTTATTTTGGTTTAAAAGTTCACTAAACCATATACGGCCCATTATTAGCAAAGTCAATTTTAGTGGCCCAAATAAAAGATCTCTCCTTGCACAACCCGAACCAAACCTTTCTCTATTTTTCTTATTGATAATATTAATATTTTTGATTGATTGCATTGCCTTCATATAATGTGATCTGACCAATATATACATACATAAATTGTACTTTTAGAATCCGTAATACTAGAACCTTCAATAATGTTGCTCTAGTAAAATATGACAAATGGGATCTCGATATAAATTTAGTACTTGTTGTCTTTTCTTGGTTTTTATTATTTTTAATTGATTTTCGTACATTTCCACATATATGTGTGTACTAATATTTGATCATCTAACAGACTTGTGACATCTTTTAAATCGCAATCCATCAAATCCAGGTCATGTTCTGAGTTTATGAGAGAATGAATGAACACACAATCAATCAGTTTATGATTGACTCAAGTGAGAAACAAAAGAGTATGAGATCATTTAGTGTAAGAACAAAGTTTCCGTGTTTGATCACAGCTAAAGAAGCAGAGAAGAACAACTAAATTAAAGGCTGTAAGCCATTTTATGGAGAGTGATTTACTTGGTGAACAAGCTCCAACTAGAGCTGCTAATTTTATTAAGAAGACAAGCTTACATATTTCTACAAACATAAAGCTTAAACTTAACCTCATAGATTTGAACAGTTACACCTAACTAAATAATTTCTCACATACTTAATAAGGTAGTTATACCTGATAGAAACATATGAGTAAGCTTGCTGGAGAGAACATTGATAAAGAGAAAGTAAATTGTCTACTTGCACATAAAATATCTAGCTTAATCATTTGGCTAAGTAGCCTCTGAACAATATAGAATCACAACTTTCACTCTCTTCTTCTTATCATTTTCTTTCTTTTCCTTAGCTTTGTATAAGTTTCTTCTAAAGCTAACAACACATAATTGACCCGTTAATGATTACCAATTTGTGCCTTATACATTATTGACGCCTTTTGGGGTTTGTTGTTCACACACAAAATCATATGGTCTTAGGAAGAGAGAACAATACACAGGTGCAATTTATGCTTCCTCTTAGAATGCTTTCCTTTTCTCTTGAGGTGAAGTGATAGCTACACTTAATTTGGACCCTTCATGGACTCCTTCTTAGTCTTCACTTACTTCACTAGAAGTGTTGTGTTTTGATGCACCAGTGCTCTTCTTTTCTTTTTACCTTTGTGCCTTCTTCCTCTTGAGTAACAAACTCAGTCTTGAGTTTTTCATGGATACTAGAGTCATCCATTGCGATGTGCTTAGAGTCTTGGATAGAGCATTCTCTCCAAGTTCTTCAGTTGCTCCTTTTTTTTGTGAACTTCATACACTTGTGTCACATTATAAACCAGACTTGCTCACTTGCTTTGCTATATTAGATCAGTTTTCATTGCACCACCATTAAAGATTCCCCTCCTATCATTTAGTTTTGTTCTTTTTGGTTGGTGTCGGGCACATTCCGACATAATTTACATAACACCTTTCTTGACATTATCATTGATGCATATAAACGTAATTAACAAGTATATGTATAAGTATTGTTGGGATGAAACACAAATCATGATACAAAAAAATATGATAGTTTCAAAAGAACAAATATACCCTAACTCTTCTCTAAGCATCAGTACTGATGTACATCAACTCAATCAATAAACCTACTTATGGAAACCGTCCGTTAGATTTGCTTATCATTCACTCTTTAATGGAGTTTGTTACATAGGTAACTTAATGCAACAATGAATGTTTACTGCAGTTCATGTATGATATCCATGTTTTTTTAGGAGAATATATCCTTGTTGTTTTAAGAGGTAATATATCATTGTCTTACAAAATTGTATACACTGAAATCTAGGCGGGTCTTTGTCAAAATCTTGGATCGAAAAAGTCAATAGATAAAGATAAGAAATACAAAACTCAAATAGAAAAGAATCTGGCGAGTCAAAGTTGAGACTTAAGGTGATATCATTCAGTAAATGTTATTCAACGCTAACACGGCCATACCATTTTCTACCGTATCATAATCTTGCACCTATCCCTTCTCAGCCTCTTACACCAGCCTAACTTTATCTATTTATACCGCAATAATTTTATTTTATATTCACAAAGCAAACAATAATCAAAAGAGTAAGAAAAGAAAAGAACGAAATCTCACCAGCCGCTTTTTTTCTTTGTTTTTTCTCAAAAAAAAGAAGAAAATCATGGATCCATCTGATTCTCACCAACCTTTTGACTCTACCACCATCACCAGCCCCTATGTCCCCGAGGGAGTCACTGCTCTGAATATTTCTCCTCTCACTACACAAACTCTTAACGAATTAAACCGTGTTGAGGCACAAGTTGAGGCACAAGTTGAGCCACAAGTTGAGCCACAAGATGGGCCAGAGGTTGAGCCACAAGTTCAGCCACAAGATGGGCCAGAGGTTGTGTCACATGCTGCTTCTGAGTCAGCTCTTGTTCCAGCGCAGCCTTCCTCAAACCGCCGTCCTTACACAGATGTACGTACGCTCGGATCTAAAGTCTTTTTCTTTCAACTCAGTTATGTTTGGTCTTTTTGTAATAATTTACCAACATTTTCTCTTTATGCAGATGATTTACGATGCGGTTTTGGCGTTGAACGATCCTGAGGGTTCCAGCAGGTGGGCAATATCCAAGCACATCAAGACGTTGAACTCTAATCTGCCTGGTGGTCATGAGGATTTGATGACTCACCATCTCCAGGTCATGAGGAACTGTGGCATTCTCACTATGGTTAAGAAATCATACAAGCTAGCTGGCTCTTCTCCTCGGGAGAACGTGGCTGTTGCGGCTGCTGCTGTTGATGCAGGTCTGGTGGCTTCCGGATCTGAGATTCCTCCGACTTACACCGGTCCGCTTGATATGCTGGCTGTCTCGGCTGCTGCTGTCGATACAGGTCTGGTGGTGGCTTCCGGATC
The DNA here is from genome assembly GCA_012274485.2 of Sinapis alba. NCBI lineage: Eukaryota > Viridiplantae > Streptophyta > Magnoliopsida > Brassicales > Brassicaceae > Sinapis > Sinapis alba. The sequence goes on along the minus strand of MU105840.1, from coordinate 140,506 downwards.
TGAGATCCCTCCGACCTACACCGGCTCCCTTGATATGGTGGCTGTCACTGCTTCTGGCTCGGCTTCTCAGCCTATGAAGCGAGGTCGTGGACGTCCACCAAAGCCTAAGACCAAAGCACCACACCAGCAACAACCCATTGATGCTCAACCGATCTCACAAGCGCTGCAACCATCCATCAACGTTGAACCCAGCGCTGTCCAGCCAAGCGGGGAGCAACTCGAGTTGGCTGTGACCAATCCGTCCCCGGTGGTTACGGAGTTGGGAAAGAAAGGCCCTGGTCGTCCAAGGAAAGACGGATCTGGTCCGAGCGTTTCAACTGCGAATCTGGCTGTAATGATGAAACGAAGGGGCTGGCCAATGAGTTCTAGAGCTTCTGGCTCGGCTCCAGCCTCTGTGATTCCTGTCGTCGCTAACGGTGCCGGAGGTACTGAAGGGCCAAGGAGAGATGGATCTGGCGGAGTCGAGACTCTTGCTCCAGCTGGTGCAGAAGCTATGGCGGTTGCGGCCGTGATGAAGCGTGGACGAGGACGTCCACCCAAGCGTGGACGAGGACGTACCCCAGGGAGACCCAGACAGGTAATAATATCTTATCCCTATATCAGAATCTGTGTGATCTTTTTGAAGTAGATTCGCATATCTAGGTTAGGAGTGTAAAGGTTCGTACTTTATTGCAATCATTTGGTGTCTTGTCTGTTTCCGACAGTGTAAGAGAGAATCTAACATCTGACTAGTTTCCAGAGTTTGTTTTTAGTATTATATTCGTGTTTAATTCTTTTTTTTATGTATATTTTTCTTGTACCTTTATTCTTATTGCAATCATTTGTGCAATATATCATTGTCTGTTTTATTCGACCATTATTGTCTGTCTTGAATTTGATGAATTTATATTTAACTTGTTTTTCTTTTATTAACCTAGGACACACCAAGGCCAATCACGAGGGGTACTGGGACCACCCAAGAGTCTGCCTATGGAGACCTCAAGAGAAAGCTTGACCTTGCTGTAAGTCTAGTTGATTATAAATTTTATAATAATCAGTCTTTGTCTTTTATTTGATATGTTTTTGAGATTTAAATTCATGATTCTTATGTTTGGTTTTGGTCCTTGAATGATTCAGAGCGAGAAAGCAAAAAAGATCTTGAATTTGTTGGACGCTGGTATTGGAACCAGAGACAATCAGGCAGTGGCGCAAGCTGCACAAGAGCTGGAAGGATTGATACAGATGTTGACTGTGGAACAAGAGGCCATGGAAGCAGTGCAGCCGGAGGAGGAAGCACCACAGATTGAAGCTGAAACACAAGCAATGCAACTTGGACAAGGAAGCGAAGGAGGAGGAGAACAAGCACAGATCCAGGCCTTACCCCAGACCCTGATCCTGACCCAGCCGCAGCCTCAGACCCTGACCCAGACCCTGCCCCATCTTCAGCCCGAGACCCTGCCCCTGCTTCAGACCCTGACCTTGACCCAGCCAGAACCCCAGATCCTGCCTGTGCTTGAGCCTCAGCCTCTGCCTGAGTTTGAGCCTCTGCCTGAGCTCGAGCCTCTGCTTGAGCTTGAGCCTCTGCCCTTGACCCAGCCCCAGCGGCAGATCCTGCCTCAGATTCAGACCAATACAGAAGCTGAGGTAATGGATGAAGATATGTTCTGATTTTTGAAGTAACGGTCCAACAAAAACAGCCTAGACATAGCCTCGGTGTTTGTGGTTATGAGTGTTCTTCTAATAATTGGGTGTTGGATCGTCTCTTAATAAAACCTATAAGACATTTTTATTTTTAACAGTTTGCTAGAGAAGAGACAAAACCTTTTGATGCTCTGGTCGGTTTGTTTCTGTCTATGGATATTTCCAGTCTTGGATGTTTTCGCTTTTTATCAATCTAAGTTTTTTCTTCTTCAATATTTCTTTCTATTCTGCTTTCGTTTTGTTTTATAAATATGTTTGTTAACCGAGGTTGAATCTGAATTTTATATTATTGTTGTTAGTAATATCTTCATATCTTTTTCATGTCTAAAGCTAGTTTTAATCAAGTAGTCAGCTACATTTGAACTCACTTTGAACTTTAGTCCTTTAATATACATAGAGAAGTCATCAACCATTGAAACAGTTCGGCCCAGTTAGCAACAATTGTTTCAGTTTTTTTCTAACACTACTTTTGACCTCGTTAGAGCATGATTAGTGGTGAAAAAACTTTTTAGAGCTTCTCAAAATTTAATATTAATATTTATCTTTTGATTTAATTAACTAATTATTCTTTTAATTATAAATAAATCTAGTCCAATGATAGTGTCAACTATTGTTAAAGTTTCTTTCCAGATTTTTAAAATACCTTTACAAAGAATCGATTCTTATTCTCTTTTTATATTTTCATACTTTCTTTCTACTATTTCTTCTTTTTTATTAATTTCAAATGTAGAAAAAATCTGCTGAGAGATCAGCGATGCTGGTGCTCTTATATTAACGTATTTGCTCTTCAAATGAAACTTTAAAATTGTATTCATTACAGTCGTCTATTATGGGTGTTTACTGTTCCAACCTAACGATCTTGATAAATGTTTTTGTAACAATACATCAAGTATACTTCCAGTACTATAATACATCAGTTATTTTTTTGTATATTCAAAATAATATACTAACAAAAAAAATTTAGTCATTTCATCAAACTTTTAATCATCTGTTTCTTTACAACTGATTATGAATCATGTGCGTCACAATCTTTTATTGGCCTTTGTGCAAATTATAAAAACAACACATGTAATCGGGAAAAACGGACCTTAATGTTTTAGCAAAAACACTTTAAATTCTAACTAAAATTTGCAAAAACATTATGGACCATGCGCAGATGTGCCTTGGGCACATGCCAAGAACTGAACCTGGTATGAATATTGATTCATAAAAAGTTTTCACATATAGAACTTTTATCAGGATTTTCCCATACAAAACTTTACTCAAAGTCCTGCAACATAATGTTCTTTTTTTTTTTTTTGATTTGATAAAAAAAAAATTCTTTTCTTACGACACCAATAATTTTTATTATATAACGTTTTACTACTAAATCTGTAATGTATCATAGAATGTATACAATTATAGGTAAACTAGTTAGAAAAATAGTTAATCTGCTATTCATTTCTGTACAAACTTATGCATTAAAATGGTGCAAATTTGTTTAGTGCACTATTACAGAATTTTCTCAATTGAGTTTACGATAATTTTATAGAAAGAAGAATAATTTTCTAAAATAGTCGATTGATAACTATAATTGTGTTTAAGTTGACCAAAATATATAACCTAATTTTTGGCACTAGATACTAACTAAGATTGCATAGAAACTGAAACGAATACATGGAAACAAAATATTTCTAAATATAATTTTTTCGTTAAAGAAATAAGAAAACAAAAAATTTATGTAATGCTATATTTGATTAAAACAAATATTGAAATGCCACTTAGATTTATTTCCTTTTCATTTTAAATATATTTCATTTATTATATTTTATTTCTTTTAATATTATGTTTGACTAAAAGTATAATATGAAACTTGGTTTAATAGTTTTCATGTATTTCTTTTTCTAATATATATAATATTTGATTGAAAATAAAATAAACATGAATGCGATTTAAATTCAAAATTGAGAACGTATGAAACCACACACCTACTTTATACCATACAAATTAAATAATTTAGTGAATTTTTGTAATTCTTATTTTTAATATATAATAAATCAAGGGAATTTTTTTAATAGTACATTTGACTATATCAAGTTTTGGCCACAGAGAATATTAATCCACAAGCAACTTCACTAAACTCCTTGTATTTTCAACACATTTCGTATCCAAAATATCTTTAAAAGCGAACACAAGCCTAGAAAGGAGTTTCCATGCAACCTAATACTAGTGTACTACGAACACCAAAATTCAAATTTGATACGTTGCGCGATTGAATTGTAAATAACATTAGAAGAAGAAAATGTCAATATAAAGCCCATATACAAGATACGAGGCCTGGAGAGAGGGAATTAACGGCCCATCTGTCCAGCCAGAGAAAGCGTAATGATGCCGTTAATATAAAAGCCCATATTAAATGAATAGATCGATTCGATTCGGTTCGGTTCGGTTCGGCATTGGCCTCGAAACCGTAAGCCTAATCATACATCATCTTCCTCAATTCCTAGATCTGTTAAGAGCCATGGCGGAGAACGGGAAAAGAGACAGAGACGACATGGAAGTGCAAACCTCTCCTAGAAAACCCCGCGTACTCCTCGCTGCAACCGGAAGCGTCGCCGCCATCAAATTCGGCAACCTCTGCCACTGCTTCACGGAATGGGCGGACGTGAGAGCCGTCGTCTCGAAATCGTCTCTCCACTTCCTCGACAAGCTCTCTCTCCCGCAAGAAGTGACTCTATACACCGACGAAGAAGAGTGGTCAAGCTGGAACAAGATCGGCGATCCCGTGCTTCACATTGAGCTCAGACGTTGGGCTGACGTCATGGTCATTGCTCCTTTGTCTGCTAACACATTAGCCAAGGTTTAATTTAAATATAAAAAAAACAATTTAAATTTTTTTCATTACAAAACTACTTCACTTTGCTTTGTGTCTTTATTATAGATTGCTGGTGGGATGTGTGATAATCTTGTGACTTGTATCATACGAGCTTGGGATTATAGCAAACCTCTTTTCGTTGCACCTGCGATGAATACTTTGATGTGGAACAATCCTTTTACTGAGAGGCATCTTTTGTCGCTTGATGAGCTTGGAATCACACTTATTCCTCCGATCAAGAAGCGGTTGGCTTGTGGTGACTATGGTAATGGTGCAATGGCTGAGCCCTCTCTTATCTATTCTACCGTTAGACTCTTTTGGGAGTCTCAGGCTCATCAGCAAAGTGGCGGAACTAGTTAATATCTTGGTTTAATGGTTGGTTTTGTCTGTAATGCTTTGTGTTTGTATATGTTAAGAACAGCTGTCTGAATTGATGTCTCTTAAGGACCATTTTCACATGTTGCTGTAGAAATGATTATGAAATCAAAAGGCCAGATGCTAAATACATGAAGTTTATTGCTTTTGAAACACTTGTTCCTGAGGTTGCAGAGTTTAAATGTTACTCTCCTTCCACATCTAAAGGCCTGGAGTAATGTAGTTTATCTAATATCCACCATGTCACAGCATCAGGAGCTTTTCTATAATCTGGTACGCTTCTCTATTAGAGCACACAACATTAGGAACTGTTCCAGAATCCGTCAATGTTCTAACCCGTCAATGATAATAGCATTAGGTATAGTATTATCTGCACTCACACTAGCCTTTGCCATCTGCTGAAAGATACTCATAGCTTCATCTCCCTTATGGAGCTAGAACAACCCATTGTATGTAACAACACCTGGCTTAAACCCATTCTCTGGCATTATCTGATTCAACAGATCAAGAGCTTCTTCTGCTCTTCCTTGTGGAAGCAAGCCACATATAACAGTAGTTAAGGTTACAGCATCATGCACACAGATATTCCCTGTCATCATATACTCAAGACAGATAAAAACCAAACTCAGGTCCCTTTTCTAGCAACTGATAAGCTCTCATACACCCACCATCCTTGCAGATACTGTGTACCCGTCTTCTGCTTCTATTGCATCATCCTCTTTTTCCGAGTGTATTCCAGGTTCAACAACATGATCATCAGTTTTTTGCAACTGGAATACGGAGGCAGATGAGTTAGAGTGGAGATGGGTTTAGAGAAGAAGAAGAAGGTATTGTAGAAACCTTTTTCTCTGGCTTGCAGGCGAGAGAGTTGAAGAGCATAGCTTTGACAATTGTATCTGTGTTTGCTTCTCAAACCGGCTTTTATATGACAACATAATTACACATGATTCTCCATCTTTTTACTGCTCAATGTATTGGGCTTAAAAGTGTTGTTGGTTTCTGTAAGCCCAACCCATTTAATGTGGAGAGGATGTGATTTTTGCCTCCTGATTAATTAAGCAATTTTCTAGGAAGTAATAAAGATTCTTAAAGGTTTCCCAAGTGACTGGATTTATATCTTAAAACTAATAAATAAATAACTCTATATTCAAATAAATATATAGTAACATTTTCTTTCAGATCTTCAATATGCGATAACTTGTACTTTTTGATGGAACCCGTATTTATATAGTGTAGAAATATTAAACCCAAGAAAATCTTAGTATCCACGATCCAGTAATCTTCTTAAAAAATTCATTAAAACTATATTATGTTTAGATTATAACCATTTGTTGAATAAGAAAATAAAATATCTAAAATGTATTAAAATCCTGGTCATATATTTTAAAATACTTTAAAATCCTTTACTTATGTCTTCGACTGAATTTTTTCAATATAAATTGAATTCTTACAATCCAATACTACTTCCTAAATTACTATACGATATAGGATTAAAAGACTTAGCTTAGTAATCCCCCAACTTTAGTTTCAGCGAGTGAAAATGATTCACTTATCATTTAAAAAAATAAGATATTAAAAGTTATACCATATTTTAAAAGATAATAATGTTGCAAACAACTTATTACAGAGGAAATAGAAACTATAACAACCCATTACATGCGGAGACAGACCATCAAAACATCCTAATACAAGAGAAGTAAAACTCAAGCAAGGAAGGAAGCTGACCTTGCGGGGAAAAAAAACAGGCGACAGTGACAAGCTAACCAATCTATGGAACGGCGGATCCCTTTGAGTAAGGTTGACACACCCGTAATAATTTTCGCATTTCTCTTCTTCCCAAGGAAATAGATATATTGTTGCCTGAAAAATGATCTTGAGGATCTTTGAAATTTGAGGCATGTGCGATTTTCTAATCATCTTCGAAGAAATTCATTGTATTGAGTTTAGATGATATTGTTCATCCCTACAAAGTACATCCCGTCTACAATAATCACTGTAACAAGTAGCTAAAGCTAAGTCTCATCAAACTAGGCATAATGTAATAACACAGTAAGGATATTTCTAACTCATTTCTGTTTTTTTTTCTTTTATTATAGATGAACATTAAAATGGTGTTAAAAAAGATGAACATATTAAAATTAAATGTGTTTAATATTTTAAAATTCTTCTATTATAAAAAATAAAATAATAGACTAAAAATGGTCTAATATATTGTTGCATCACATGATCATTAAAACCAGTAAATCATGTCATGTTATTATTAGCATATGTTTGACAAAGTAAGGATTACCATATACTGTATTATAGTTTTCCAAAAATCGAGAAAATCAAATGGATTAGGGCTTGGGAAAAGACAGAAAAGGGAGATTTAAGATCCCAAAGAGAAGAAAGGGTTTATGGAAAAGTGGGTTTGAGAGAGACAGAGGAGATGAGGTGAAGAGTGTAAAGGAGACAAAGCTATGGGGCAGTTGAGCACAAGAATAATAGTGAAAGCCACCACACACACATTCATTTATCGTATAAACCAAAAAAAATTGAAGTAATACTTGAAAAAAAAAAAGAATGAAAGAAAAGGAGTGATGGGGAGAGATGGGAGAATGTCACGTCGTTTTAAGCTCCTTCACATCTCCCCATATCATTCATATCCCCAGAAATCCACGCTCTTCCCTTTCTCTTTCTCTCTTTCCTCTTACTAGTCAAGCTTTTAATAATATGAATATACACGTAAATATATATAACTAAGAATGTAAATCGATCAATGTACACGTAAAGTTGGTAGAGAATTTATAAAATAAAAGGAATAAAACAAAGAAAATAAAATATATGATTCTATCCATATGGATAACGTTAATTTGTAAAAATAATATATAGAAAAAGATATATCTCGGTACTATATATACATACATGTATGTGTGCTAATGAAAACCCATTTGCATGCTCCCATTCTCACATTCACACACAAAGATATCTCAACATTATCACTCTACTTCAAACCCAAACTAAAAACAGCCAATAACACTATCTACTATTTGTCTATTTCCTCTTTCAAAGATATCATTCACATCTCCTAAATTTCGATAAACAAACAAAGCCCTAATTATAGTCACTTGCTATCTGTATCTCCGCTCGTTTATACATAAATAAAATTAACATAGTTCAAAATGTGGATGATGGGTTACAACGAAGGAGGTGCAGATTCCTTCAACGGAGGAAGAAAGCTTCGTCCTCTCATCCCACGCCTCTCTTCTTGCCCCACCGCCGCCGCAAACACCAACTCCGACCACCGCTTTACAACGGGTATTTAATTAAAAGAGTTATATTTAGTTTCCACTAATCCTCATTTTCTTGTGTGTTATGATATGTAAAGCAGTGGTGACAACAATGACGGCGGAGCAGAACAAGAGGGAGCTGATGATGCTAAACTCAGAGCCTCAACATCCACCAGTAATGGTGAGCTCACGGTGGAATCCAACACCGGATCAGTTAAGGGCTCTTGAAGAGCTTTACCAACAAGGGACAAGAACTCCTTCGGCCGACCATATCCAACAAATCACCGCGCAGCTACGACGGTACGGGAAGATCGAAGGCAAAAACGTTTTCTATTGGTTCCAAAACCACAAAGCCCGCGAGCGTCAAAAAAGGCGACGGCAGATGGAAAATGGCCACGATGAATCAGTCTTTACGACAACGGGTCTTGTCTCAAACCAAGGATTCGACAAGAAAGATTCAAAAGGTGAGAGAGACCATAACATTAGAAACAGAATATGACGTACGTACATACTTCAAACAGTTAAATCTTGACTTAGTTTTTTATTTGAAACATTACAGGTTACAAGGTTGAACAGACCAAGAACTGGATATGTTCGGTCGGATGCGACACACAACCAGAGGTATTATATGATACATCATACATATGATTGTTTTGTTTCTACTCAATGTATAATATATTTATGTCTAATGGGGACATGAAAGGGAATGTAATTAAGGGTTTATGGTATGGTATAATTGGCATATGATTACAAAGAGAATCTCTTTATGAATAATTGCATTTTTTTTTTTTTTGGATGTTTGGGTAATTTTTGCAAATGAAAACAAATGCAAAGATATGATTTTAGAGAAGATATATGTGGCAGCAGAAAAATACCAAAAATAGTTAGCTTATTGGGAAATGCAAAAAGAAAAATATTTTTTTTTAAATAATAGATTGATCCAAAAAGCTGCAGACACTTTCCTTTCTGTCGGGACAGCTGCTACGTAAGACCATGATTAACCCTAAGAACCCTCTTTGGGTTCTTAAGTTTTTTTTTTTTTTTACTTTTTTGTTTAAAAAAAAAAAAAAAAAAAAAAAGTTAACCATTCGCGGGCCGCCATGTGTCAGTGGGACCCGCAAACAGTGTAAGAGCTGGGTTCTTACATAAGAGTTTTAAGGGGTGGTTTTTAAAAAAAAGTGGGCCCCACCCCTTAAGAACCCACCCTAAGATCCCCCATTGTTTATGCTCTAAGATCTATTATTTTTGTTTTCTTCGTTTTTTTACATCAACACATGCTTGAAAAGACCGTTTTGGCCCTGCTCTTTAACGGTCTCACTCTCCTTGACGCTGTCCCTTTCTGGAATTTTATTTTCGCAGATTATTTTCTTGCGTCTGTGTTATTCGTTTTTTAAGCATAAAGTTTGTCGCTTTGCCAAGATTTTGACTTATTTGTTTCCAAGTTTTACATTTTCCAATTCTAAATTACATTTCAATATTTAAAAATATTGAATTTCTCTTCTTTTTTTTTGCATATCAGAAACCTAATGACCATCATCATCAGGAGGAACCTGTCTCAATAGATATGGTAGCAACGAAACGCAATGGTCGTCATGGAGGAGACGAGATACAAAGCTTTCCTAGGAGAAACGCCATGTGGCAGATGTTGCAGCTGCCACCTGGACTCTACCCTTCTTCACAACATCATCATCATCAACTCAATCTCAACTCCACTACAGTTTCATCAAACTTGTCCACTAGCAGCAGTACTGTTTCCGCTGCTAAAGATAAAGTCACATTTTCACCTTCATTTCTGAGGACAAGAGCAGCAAGGAACACAGAGACTTGTGATGATAATAAAGATCAAGAACAACATGAAGATTGCTTAAACGGTGAACTGGATCATCAAGAACAGACACTAGAGCTGTTTCCATTGAGAAAAGAAGGGTTTTGTAGCAATGGCGGCGATGGTGGGAAAGAGAAAGACGGTGGCATTCACTGCTTCTATGAGTTTCTTCCATTAAAGAACTAGTACTAATTGATTTTTTCAAGAGCAACATGTGTTTGTGTTATCATATAACTAGATTAATTAATCAGCCATGTTATAGCTAGAGAAAAAGGATTAATTAGCTAGTGTTTTGTTTGGGAGTGAGGGCAGACGTGTCTTTATGGTGTTGATGTTAACATTTCATAAGCGTTTGCCTTGAAATTCACTTTGGACCACTTTCTTTAAATATTAAAACTACCCAAACAAAACTTAAATAAACGAATACAGACATATTCTATTTGCCCATTGGTTTTACATTTGTGTGGATATGATGAGTTAGGGTTTTGGGTTAGTAAACTTGCTTGATTTGGTTGGTGACTGAGAGTGTTTGGTGATGATATCAAGTTATCACAATGGGAACTCGTCATATAGTATACACTTTTTAAAGGTGTAACTACTATGTAAACGAAAAGAAAATTACTAAGTATATATATGCACAAATGATCTATAATACTGTATATGTCTCAATTTCAGCATGCGTATCTTTGAGTTATAAATGTGCGAGAGACAAAAAGAATTGGGATGATGTTGAAGTGACTAAAGAAAGTGGGAGGAATTTGGTTTTGGGACTTGTTTTGTTTTCTCTTCACTTGCATGCCAACAAAATGCCTTTACATTTGCTATATATGTATATATATAACTTTATCCTCATATTCAGTGTCACTATTAAACTTGTGTTTCAACGTAAGATAATTCAATGACATTATATGTTAGCGGATTAAGTATAACTACATGTTCAAAAATCAGATGTTTAAACCAGTTTAAATTATACATCTTTTTAAGTTGGTTCCACTCAACCACAATTCAACTTTTTCATGGATTATTAGTATATTTGGAAGGCAAGAAACTACAAAGAAATTTAGTGAAAAAACATTTATTAGGTTAACACTTTGCAACTTGTTTTTCTTGAAGCGTAATATTGGAAAATAATTGTTATGGGCAAGGTTATTTGTGACAAATTTTTAAATCTTCACGATCCAAATAAAGATCAATTACTCAGATTTAAAGGATATGACTACAAACTTGATAGATTGTTCGGTTTTCTTTTCAAACATAAAAAAAGCGTTTTACCAATTGCAGGGTAGTTTTAAAAATGTGAACCTGATTTATATACCAAGAACATAAATGAACGGACCGATTCACTAGCAAAGAAGGTAAGAACAAAAATATTGTTTCCTATGTAAATCAAACATGGTCGGATAGAGATGTCTCTTCTGATCAAAATTTGGTTTAACCATATGGACAGTTTGATTAAAAATTATACATCTTGTTATCTTTGAGAGTATGTTTTTAATGTGTGTAAGCAATATCATTCAAAGGAGTACTTTTTAGTTTTGATGTTCATAACTACAAGTAGTTTGTATTAATTGAAAACACAATATTAAATATTGTTGATGGTTGATTTCAACCTAGTATTTAATTCAAGTATTCTAAATCCACTTCTACAAATATCAAATGAGAAAAAAAGATATTGTAAATAAGCAACTGAAACATAAATTCCAAATCATGAACCAAATATTTGTTTAGTATTAGTATATTTCTGATCTAAAACGTTCCAAATTAATTAATCTAAATTTTGATTAAAGAATCCTATATATACTTAATGGAAAGTCTTGGTGAAATGTAGGAAATTGTGATCTGCTGGATGATTTGAAAGTTTAATGATAGAGTAAAGGCAAATCTCATTAACAGAAAATATATAGGTAAAAGGACCAACTATAATTTTCATTAAAACCTAATATTTGTAAATAAATATTTATAAAGTGAAACTAGTGCACAGTATATAGATAAATATAATAGGAAGCCTAGCCACCATTATTTTCAAATGGGTGGGGGGGGGAGAGAAGACAAAATATGAGAGACAGAATGTGAGAAAAGGAAAGAATAGTGGCTTTTAGAGGAGAGAAGAGACATGACAAAATAGAAATTACAAGAACAAAAATTATTGAATTGCTTATTCATAGAAGAAGCCCCGACACTTTCCTTTCTTTTCCAAAAGATTCATTCATTCTTTTATGTCTCTTATGTACGACTCAATGCGACTATTTTCTTTAATAATAGTTGTAGAAGAAAAGATAAGAGAGTAGTTTCATATGTTTGTATATGGCTTATTTTGATGCATTATTATTCCTTCTTCCTCTCTTGTATTTACTCTTTTTAAATGATGATTGTGTTTTTTTTTGTGATTCTTGCGAGCATGCATGGAAGTAAGCAAAAACATAACTTTAATCAATTTGTACGAGAAAGTGAAAAGCAAGCAGAGAAATGTTAATGGGTACACACACAGTCAACAGACTACCACACACGTACAATAGTAATATATTTTGTTGTTAGGAAACAAACATGAATCTTCTCGTGGGTTGTAACGAAGGTTAATATTAAAGTGTAATCGTACGGTGTAATCTTTTGGTTATTTCCACGGATCATACAAATCTGTGTCTGCGTTGTTGGATTTATTTATCATAATATATTATGCATAAGCTCTAATTACTTTTTAAAAGCTTTAACTACTACTAGAAATAAGAATTTAAAAATCACATAACGATCACGGAAAATGTCATGCAGTATATGTATGACCAACGTGGAATCTCACGTATACAGCAGAGATAAGATTATTATCGCATGAAGATGATGGCTAATTTCAAGGTGATGCTAATTCACACGATCGTGTATACAGATATAGATTCGAATGAACTAATTTTTTATATTTCTTTTATGTAAAACCCAAAACATCTAACTACCTAGGCGCGCACATATTATGATTCTTTCTTCTAAAGGATACATAGTTTTTAAATACTGGCAATATCTTAATCAACAATGGGTTTTATGAACTTTTATCATACTTATTATGAGTCCATTGTAAGTAATGTAACAGAGAGAGAGATCAAGCAAAAATAAACCTGATACATTATATTGTTTTTGCACAAAGTAGATATTTTATTTATCCTTCCTAATTGAACTCTTGATTGAAAAAGAGAACGTCAAGAAGAAAAAAAAGAAGAGAATGTCAAGGTTTGACAACTCCTTAATTGGGCTATGTTATTCTTATACAATATGCGTATTATATGATATGATCCGAGACAAACTGTTCATATTTGTTCAAAATGATCCAAGATTTTTTTAACTGGCTTTCTTTTAATTGGAAGGTAAACGAACACTATAGTATAAATTTTACTTCTATAGTATTTTTAACGTATGTGCGAATTCACCTGCTGAAAGTGCATAAACACACAACTTTCTTTTCACCCATGTAAATCACATCAAACCAGTATAAATTACTCGTCCGGATAATTTTTCTATCGACTAAACTTGATTTAGTATACATCGAGTAACCTGATTTAATATATGAAGATTGTTGGGGAAAAAAAAGAGACGGTGGTCTAAGCTGTCTCATTCATTCACACATAGCAACTTACACCCAAAAAATGATCTCATATCATAAAAATCTCGGGAAGTCGGTTCAGTAACTTACTAATTTGAACATGAAAATGACAACTAATATATTAACAAACAAAAAGAAAAAGAAATCAGCGAATAGTGGAGAGACACTAGTCATTGATAATTTGAAGAACCCTCAACAATGGAAGATAAGAGACAAAATAAGAGAAGAGGAGAGATAGAGAGAATTGACAAGACATAAGGAGGGGTAAGACTGTTAGAGACAAAATGGTGACAGGCATTGAGGTGGACCATTGGTTGGGTTGGCTTGGCTGTGACTCACCCGCTCCTCTTATTCTCTGCATTTATTTTTGGTTTAATGTGTCATGTGATTCATTCCTCTTCTTGGTTTCTTCTTCTCTCTCACAACCCAATATATCAAAACAAAACGATTAAAGCCTATTTTCAAGTCCTTTTGTTATATTATTGTCAGTGATCTCTCCTATCATGAGGTCATCATAATACATATATGTCACATGTCTACGTGTATATATTTATATGCACATGCAGACAAAAGATCTTTCACATTAGACACTACATAATATTCTGACAATGTAAGACTGCATCAAATTCTCTGTTATATTTATTATATACAATTTATTAATTAGCTATCCAGGGGAGTAGCTATTGTACTCGAATTTATTTTATTTCACTTCATTCAATCAGTCTACCTAGATATGTGGTGGCTTTTTCTAAAATGATGTAATAATATTAACGTGGGTTTTGTGCTGTTAATTGACCGTTGGGATAGGTTATAGGAAAATTGATAGATATTGCAAACAAATTGACTGATAGAGATTGAAATTGACACTGTTGATTACAGAAATAGAATAGTAGGTGTATGTGTAGTAGTAGTAGAGCTAGGGTTGGGTCAAAACCTAAATAGGAGTCTGAGGAATCTTGTCTTTGTGTGTGTGTGATTTTAAAGGCATTTATTTATTTCCTCCACAGTCTATATTTAACAGTCCTATGGCTATGCCCTGTGGAATGTTTTTCTTTTGATTTGATTTGATTTCTTTTTTTTTGTTTATTACACCAAGGCCTGGCCTATGAGTGAAAGTACTATTAGCAATTTGATTAACTCAGTGAGATGTATATTTTAGATAGCTAGCTAATAGAAATGTCAATGAGGAGTACTTCAACTCCGTTGATTGGGAATAAATTAATAAAGGAAGTACAACCACCATATGAGAAATCAGTTAAACAAAACAGATTTTGTAGACCAGTTAACTTCCAACGGCAGTCTTAGACATTCTAGCTTTGTCCAGATATGTGATATGATTCGCATACACGATATTTTAATTAAACAAAGAATAGAAACATTTTTATTAAGTTCTAAATTTATAGAAGTCTGTGAAATATATTAAATAAGACGTTTTATTTATCACCTTTATATTATATTATTATTAGACAGAAGAGCAGAATTACATTAAAAAAAATATTTTTCTAAAGAAAAGAACTGAAAAGTTATTTAAAAAAACTCACGGACTGACACGTAGCTTGCTTAACCATAAGCTTTGCAGAAGTTACAGTTTCAAGCGAGTTCAATATTATTGGGCCTCAAAGCCCATTATACTAAGGTTCTAACTCGAAGATGGAGATAATTTGACGTAGCCTTGTATCCATCACAATCTATATAATCAAGTAATGGCCCAATTACGATTAGGTTGAACCGAACGACAGTCAGAAATACCAGCTTGTAGCCACATTTCAATTTGAAGAACTCGGTTGCACCAACCACATTTCTACCAAAATCAAACCGGAAAGAAAACCAAATACAGTATAACCTCTTTAAATTAATACTTTATAAATTAATATACACTAAAAATCTCTATAAAATAATATAGTTTTATAGTCCTAAATTGAATTTTTGGTTCAATTGGTATATCGATAAATTAATAATCTCTATAAATTAATAAAAAGTTATAGTTTTGGTGTAGTCCCAACATTATTAATTTATAGAGGTTTCACTGTACGTGTCGATAATGGTTCTTCAAGGTTTTGATTCAAAATGTGATATAAAACAAGATTAAACAAAAGGAAAATCGGTTTATATTTCAAACCGAAGACACTGATGAAGGTAAAATAACACAACACCCAAGCATCACAATATGTGTGCTCATTACTATATAATAATGGATATCATGTAAATAAAAAATAATTGTAAGTGTTAATCAAATTAAAGCCTTATTTAAGGCACATATTTAACCCCAGATATACATAGACAAATATCCACCATCACGAGTCCATCACCATATGGGAGCAAAACTTTCCTCAACGTTCGTAATCCTTAAGATGGTTCTGTCTCTTGTTGTGATTTTGAGGTTTAATTCAATTTGAAAAGAAAAAAAACTCAAGAAGTTATGGTAATTAGTAAAGAGAAGTTTCATAGACCCTTGGAGCCAGGGAGGTCAATCCACTGAAGCTGAGCCTCGACCTCTCCACATTCGACGTGTCGTAATCTGAGAACGAGATCCTGGACGAGCTTACCATCGATCCAAGTGACTTTAGACTCCTCTGCTAGGCAGTTGCGACGACATGGCTGAACCGTTGTGACAATGGTTCCACTAGGAAGTCCGTCAAGTTGCATCCTTAAAGCCTCAATATATGGCTTTATCTCGAACTCTGCATCACCCATCTTGTCGTCCTTGCTAAACATGTCGTGGTCGTACACCGTCTACACATTACACACCATATGGTCCATCCTAATAAAAGCATTATAATTGTATAAAATTCTAGAATATGAACTTTATTATGAAAAACATACCAAGAGGACGGTAAGACTGGGGTCTGTGACGGAGAGAGTCAGATCTTCATTCCATTCTGGATTCACGTCTTTGTTAATGACACGAGTCTTCAACTTCTGCAACAAAAGAAACAATAAATTGAATATATTGTGAAATTGTAATATTCTATGATAAGTATTTTGTAGTAACATATGACCTGTTTGCCCATTTTGACAACGATGTAAGGGTCGCTGCTATTGATGTCACGGACGGCGAGATTGACGCCACGTCTGATGCGGATTCTAAGGAGTCCTAAAAGATCGTCCATCAGCGAGCTTGTCGTTGTCATTTATTTATATTGCTCACTCGATCTCTTGTCGAGATTCCACTGCATGCACACGTTTAGATCTCAATATTTAAACAAACTCAACTTTAAATTTGCGTGGAAAAAAATAAACTCTCTTGCAGTTTTTTCTTTCTTTCTTCGTTTCTCTGTTTCTGGTTTGGAGGGAATCGCTTACGTGAGAGACAAGAATCGCTGAAGGCTATGTAATTAAAGAGATGACCTAACTTCACATTGGATAGAAGACGCCCGGGAGTTTCGCTGTCCGGTGTTTACGATTAACGTTAGTTTTTGAAACCCAATTTTAGAGAGCGCTAAAACTTCGTTACAACGTAATATTCCGCAGAATGTATATAAATAAAATACCTAAATATCCGAATGTTTTACCCTTTTTTTCTTTCTAGAAGAAAATAAGTGTAACAAAATTGGCCTATACACTCATTCTAAGGAACATATGTTTGCTCAGTGAACGCGACAAGCGAACGAAAAGCTTCACTGGAATAGCTTTCGCAATCTCTCGGCTGATAGAGACGCTCGTTTGTTGTTTGGTTCCAACACTAGTGCGTGTCTGAAATCTGCAGAGTTCAAAGTTAGGAAATAAATGAAAAGACGTTCGAGTGTTACTCTTTTGTTTTGGCGATTTCACAATATCAGAAAATAGATATAGATGGGATCAAGTTTTTTTTAAAGCTTACCATCCATGGCTTCCTTGTAATCACCTAACATTTCCCTTGCAGTTCCTCTTCGTAAATAGGCTTTCACGTTCTGAAAAGGCAAAATAAATTATACTTGCGGTTCCTCCCTCTAGCTAGCCAGTTTCTGTGTTATCAAAGAAAATTACCTTCTTGTCGAGAGTGATGGCTTTGGTACAGTCTTCTTCAGCTTGAACAAAGCTGCAATGTATATGATTTATCAAAGTCAATGTCACACAACAGATCTCTCATTTAAAAAAAAAAAATGTTATGAGCAGGGAAATGTTATTACCTTACAATTTCAAGATATGCAGCAGCTCTGTTACTGTAATAGGTAGCATTGTTGTCACTTAGCTTAATAGCTTCCGAGTATAGACCAATAGCTTTCTGCCATTGCTTCTCTTTGAATGCTTGGTTACCCTGGTTTACAAGGACAAAGAGATAACCATCAGTAAATTAAAAACGCACACACAATGTCACTTTCGCAAAATGAAAAATTACTTGACCTTCTCTTTGGCCATTTCAGCTGACTCTTCTTGGCTGATAGTCTTTTTAGATGATTTGGGATTGGCAATAACGCTCGAGTTCTCTTGCAAAGATACATACATTGTCTGCACTGTATCTAGTAAAAAGCGGTCACCACCATGTCTTGCTATGAAAGAAACTGAAACAGGGCACTTCTCGTGGTGTCCCAGCGGCACAGTCACCTGAATCATCAGACCAATACAATTGTTATGACACATTATATGTGGATTGTGTCTGCTAATGTTGTCTGGTTTTTATTGATCTATCTGAGGGTCCATATACCATTTACCATCATCTTTACTGGAACAGAACAAATAAGAGAGTGAGATCTAACCTGACAACAGCCTGATATGCTGGCAATACTAAGTAGACTGGACGCTCGGTTTTGATAGTCTTCAGAGATTATCTCTCTGCTACCAAGTTTTGGAGGAACAGTTGGCATTGTTGGGATAACCAGAATGCCATCATCCTTGATTCACGGGAACGCATAAGCTTAGTCAAGAGACATATGAACAAAGTCGCTCAAGTTGTGGACATCGCATGGAATAGCTGGGATACCTTGAGAAGTGAATTAATAGCAGCTCGCGTCTGGTTTCTGATTGCATTCAGATTCTCAATCTCTTCATTAGTTAGTTCCGGGTTCTCACTCAGTTGTAAAGAAATCACAGGATCAATAGCTGGCTTCACTGTATTGATCCAATCCCCATGGTTTTGAAGAAACTCGTGCCTACAATACAAGCCAAGATCGTTATAAATTCAAGATCGAGATGCTCACATCCTCTGATGGTAGACAAACAATAGGCACACCTTTGAAGAAGCTGCATCACATTTGCCAGTAGTCTCGATGTAGGGACATTCGTGCTACCGACAGCTTTTGTCCTAGCGAACTCTTTCAAGCTAAGAACTTTAGATTCGAAATAGTTCTCCAGATTCTGATGCTTCAGCAATTGTCCTGAAAACAAAGCAAAGGACAACTCTATCATAATCAGGATATATGAAAGAGATGGAGGAGCTTTAGGAAGAGTAAAGGGCCTACTTCCAAAAAGCTTTTCAGCTGATTTGATCACCACCTGTGTAATCCGGTCCACAGGGATCTTTAACAGCTGAAAATAGTCATCAGCTAGTATGATTTGCCTTGGATTCCGATGTGTGGCAAATGGAAGATGCAAGAGTACATGGCCAACACGACGTAGGGTGTTTGGATCGCGAGCAAACCATCCTGAAGGCAAGATCTATTGATCAGAATCAACCTAATGCTTATATCAAAATAATAGTGTTAAATGTAAATTGTCACAAGAATCAGCTTGCAATATAAGTATATAACAATCACAACCTAGTATATTTAAGATCCAATTCATTCTACGACAAAGGTTTGATTCACACATGCATATGTATCCATACCAACAGAGTCAAGACTAGAAGACACTGGTATGAGCCCTGTGTTTGAAATAGCCCTGTGAGAAGATTTGAATCCAAGAACGCCACAGTATCCACCAGGCACTCTTACACCGCCTACTGTGTCCATGCCTGCAATGATGCAAGTAATCATAATCATATTCATATGATAACTGTACCAGAACCAGTAAACGGTTGATATTTTAGAGATGGATGGGAGGGACCAACGGAAAGACTACCATATAAATTCGTATGAAACTATCTTACTATGTAGCCAAAAAGAGTCCAGATCAAGCAATCATATAAGAGGCCGAATCACTCTTGGAATTTATCCCGTCTCTACTATAGCTCGAAGTTTATGAAAGTGATTCTAGAGCCCATTCTAAGCCTTTACTATCACGCTTACAACCAAATCAAAATGAATGCAGAAGTGTTATTATATATGGTGATAACAGCATCTTGTTCGGAGAAGTAAATGTTGATAGCTTTGATGAAAATGTCATGTAGATTCTAAACATGTTTGGGAGTGGTTCACGATCTTTCTAATCCTAAACGTGTCAACCATGTTTCGATACCAAAACTTAGGTTTATCTTGCACCACACTGTTCTAACGAGGAAACAAAAGAATCTACTGAGCTCACCTAACGCAAAATCCACAGCGTTAGTTGCTACGGCGACAGCAGCTCCACTGCAAGCGCCACCAGGAATACGAGCAGGAGCAGCAGGATTTGTGGGAGACTCGTAATGCTTGGTTTCTCCACTGATACTGAAGAAAACAAAATAACAAAGGAATTACTTGAACCACAACCGTTATAATGCTTACTGATAAAATAAGAACTTCTCACAAACTATAGGTCCTTATCTGAATATAGGAGACATAATGCAAGTAAAGGAAAGGAGAGACAAACCTGAAGGCAAGTTCATCAACAACAGTTTTACCAACACAAGTGGCTCCACCTTCAACAAGAGTTGAAACCACATGACATGTTGAAGAAGCAGGTTCATGCGTCCTGGCCCAGTCTGGATGACCAAAGCCAGTCACGTAGCCAGTAACATCGAATCTAGAAAACAAAGAGAGTAACTTTAGCATCATTCTGAACTCATGATTGAAAGTAAAAACTTCATTAACGAGTCTAGTAAGATATATCAATCCATAGTGTACTAAGTGGACCTAGTGGATCCGTAGAGGTCAAACACTCATCCAAACTTGGTGACGAATCCAAAGATCATACAACTTTTCTTAATCAGTCTCATCCTATCTCTCCAAAGGTGTTCGATAGAACCAGCATATACACATACACAGACGCACAATTGAATCTACTAGAAACTAATTCTCATATAGAATTCCTCCAAATGAATCAACTATAAGTTCACGAACAGTCCTAAACGGAGTCAACGTAGATTCCAATCTTGACTACACAGCGAAAAGATTCTTCATCTAAATCCCCAAACCTTCTCCTAACTCAGTAATAGACATATGGGGGAAAACGAGTGTACGGTGACTTACAGGTCTGATATGGCAAAGGAGAGACCGGTGAGAGGATGAGGGGATTTGGGAGGAGCAGGCGGCGGCGGAGGAAGAAGCAAGAGCTTTTCGATAAAGGCGCCGAAGTCTTCACGGATAGTCTTCTTCAGCTTCTTAGCAGCCAAGAGAATCCCGGCGATGCCTAGACCTAGAAGCACCCAGAGGTTCGAAGCCTGAGACGCCATCGATGACGTTCTCTGCTTCTCTGCTGCTTAAGATAAGAGAGAGACGGACGAAAAAATAGAGCTTTGTTTTGTTTTGTGTGTTACGTTTCGTAAGGTCATTCGCAATTGTATCAATAATTAATTAATTAATTATACAAAATAAATACAGTATACTTGGGTCTTTTAATCCTATTGTGGTATTCATCAACTCACAAGCAATTCTTTGACATAAGGAAAATATATGTCAGAAGCAATATACCATAAGAAAAACTATCCATTGAAACTTGTACCAAACCATAAGTATGAAAATCTTTATACTGATTTTTTTTTTTCCTTGTCGCCATGATCTATCTGTATATCCTTGAGCTCATTATGGATGAGCTCCTCCTATGGCTTCTTCTTTAGACATGTTGCATCTACTAGTTTAGACATTTTGGAAACACTTTCAGATTCTTCCTATTGCTCTACACAAAATTAAGAATCAGGTTTTGCCAAGAACTAATATTTTTTTTTGTTGCTTGCAAAAGACAAATCCAATATTAGAGGCATTTAACAGTTTTTTTATGTTTACCACAAATTACTTTTATTCTGTAACCACATCTCTTTCTCCCTTGTCAATCATTCTTTCTCAACACTTGAGTTGACTATGTGTTGATGTTATTAAACTTCATCCCAGTGTTTTCCACGAACAATAATTATTACAATTCTAAAAGATAATTGAATTACACAATTTTTTAAAAAGAAACAAATAAGCACATGGACCGACGACTGATTCATCCACCTCCGCTGCATATACCGGTTAAGGAAACCGGGAATCTACAAAGTGCCGTAGCCACCGGTGTACTTTCTCCGGTCACAATCTCAGCAGAAGCCGGAGGAAGAACCCTCTCGTCGGCAAACAACGCCCGTTCCGACAACACCGGCTGCTGTTCCCGGTAACGCGCCACCGCACCCTCTAGCTCTACCTCGGCTGAGCCATAGACGGCTTCATCTCCAAACCTCCTTTCCACCTCCAGATACTCCCCGAGAGACGAGCGTCTACTACAATCTCCCGCCCCACGTTGCAACCCGTTTCCGGGGCCATCGTCGTCGTCTCGGCAAAAGCGCCACCACTTGCGGCGTCGTTGCCGCTCGGCCGAGTTAGAAGGAGGACGTTTCCTCTGGTTGCGACTCGTTGCGTCGGAGCTGGTGAGGGAGGGTGACACGTGGCGGTGGGAAGAAGCTCTGAATGGCATCATGGGCATGGTTGCTGTGAAACTAAGTCCCATAAGTGTTCCAAGTGTGATGCTTCTGTCATGGAAGAAGGATCCTGTAGACTAATGTCCTCATCGCCAATTTAAAAAAAAAAACAATCAAGACTTCAAAACCAAACACATGTTTCTGTGCAGTTCTAAAAAACACAACCTTTAGAAGTTATTGTAATGAAAGGAGCAAACTTTGATTCTGGGTAGTTTGGAAGTTACAAGAAAGTCATGGGAAGAGAGGAAGCTTAATCTATTTGACTAATCAAGGTTAAATTTAGGATTATAGAAACTGACCTCTGTATCAAGATCGGAGGAAGAGACGGAGGAGATGGTGGGAGAAGATGGAACATGATTGCGTGGATCTTGCATTTTTTCTGTGTAGTCGCCGGTCTGGTCGTCGGTCGATGATGTTGGAGATTTGTGTCACTGATATATTAAAAGGAAAGTAGTGTTTGCTTTTGGTTTGGATGATAGGTAAAGGAGGAGGAGAAAGTGACAAATGATTTGTTTTTTGAAATGATTCCTTCTTTTGCCATCTGTTTACTACTACTCGATATTGCCTAACTTTTGATATCTGTGTATAGTTAATTAATTTAGATTGGAAGACCAATGTTATATATGGGACATTTTTTGTTGGTCAACTTTGGAGTATTTGAAACAAATTGAAACTTACTAAGAAATTACAAAACAAAATGAAACTTACTAAGAAATTTACAAAAACTAAAAAAAATAAGACTATGATTAATACATGTCTCTTAAGAAGGATTTATTAACGAATATAATAAATATTTCTTAGTTTTTAATTAAAAAATTAATAGATATATCTTATTTAAGAAATGTTTTTTAAAAACTAAAAGACGTTTTTTATATTTGCTAAAAAAAAATTCAGTATGTCTATAAGAGACATGCATTTAATCCTGCTCTAAATGAACTTTTGTTGGTTGGATCTTTTATTCATAGGATACCTCAAAAAGGTTACAGCTATATCTAACTTCACGGAACATGCAGTTATGATCGTACGTACATATAGCCTTGTTTCAGAAAGAAAAATCATTGATGATATCTTTTTTTTTTCTTGTCGAAAATTATAAAATCCAGCTCATGCAGATTGTATTTTTTTTTGTAATGTTTGGATAATAGTCGACCAATTAAATTTCACTCTTTGCTATCAAAATAAACCTATGATCAAGTGCTCTCTTTTTGGATTATAGCTTTGGTAATTTCAGATCATAAACTATTTTTTAAAAGAAAAAATCTACTTGACAAAAGCGTTTTGAACAAAAGAAAAAAAAAACCAAGATAGAAGTTTAGGATTAGGATGACGTTAGCACCGATGCGTTAGGAGATTACGACTTTAAGTTTGTACAAAACTGACCATTTCCCCTTGTTACATATCAACAAAATGTAATTTACTTGGCTTACCCTCCTTATCATAAACCCTAATTTGACTTTCAAGCTCGGTAATGGCAGATTAGAGCAAGAATAACACTCCTGAGGTCTTCGAGAATCATAATGTTAAAAATATGGTCAGGTTTCTTGTGGTACAATCAAAACAATCTGGATTCTTGTTGTTAAGGCTGGTGACAAGCACATGATGCTGTTTGAATATTCAGCTTGAGTAAAACTTGTGGTTTTAAATTGGTTGTGTTGTAGGTGTTAGATGATCGGAATAAAGGGTCGGTTCGTTGGTCCACAGAACCAGAAATTGATTGATTTTTAATTTTGAACTAAAATTAAACTAAAATGTAGGTTAGTGGTATTTTGTTTGTTTTCGTAATATTTTCCTCAAAACACTTGAAAGCCTCGTGTCACCGTCACGCAAGCTTGAAGAAGAAAGAAACCTATAAAGCCTCTTCATGACTTCATCCATTATCACGTCCTCTGCTAGGTAATAACTAATAATAATAGGCACGACAGGCGAGGTGGTAAAAATAAGGAATAACGCAATTAATAAATGTTTCTTTTCTGAAAATTCTTTACACAATTTTCTTTGGTTTGGTTCTTTTAATAATCACATGCAATTGATTCTGCCTGCCCTCTCACAACCACTAGTCTTCTGAATCGAACTCGGCTTTGAAGAAGAGAAGAATGTCTCCGGAGAGTAAGATGCATGAATGTCTGAGCAAGTCTAGCTTCTCCAAGTCTCTGTCTCCAGGTCAAAACTGGAAATCTAAGTCCATGGTACAGCTCTGATTTTTCACTCTGTTTCATTGAATTTGCTTTTTGCTACCAAGAAGAGTATATTGGCTTTTGTTTTAGCTACAAACCAAGCTTGCATGCTTGTTTAGTCAACTGTTTCTGACTTCTTGGTTTCTTGAAGAGGATTATTCCGGAAGAGTTCTTGAGAAGCAGCCACGAGTGTTTTGAGCACAGGGTGGTGTTTATTGTTCCTTGGAACAATTCTTGGCAACTCTGGCTCCACCCAGACAAGAAAGGTCTCTTTATGATCAAAGAAGACTGGGATGAGTTCGTAGATGACAACTTCTTAGGTCCAGATGATACCTTGGTCTTCACACACCAAGACACTATGTATTTCCAAGTGCAAATCTTCAAGAAAGATGGAAAAGAGATCATCTCTGCACCTCTAGGAGTTGAACATAAAAAGGAGACAACCTCTGCTTCTACCTCTGGTAATACCATTCAAACTGAAAAGAAACAATCTACATGTTCTTTAAACTCAAAACCATTATACTTTATCTCTAAGACAAAAAGATGGACTGACTATTTTTTATGTTTTTGTATTGGATGCTGAATTTTCAGCAAGTGCAAGAACAACTACTCGAGGGAGAAAGAGTTGTGCTAATGTGCAAAACCCTGAGCGATACCTCTTAAACCCCCAAAACCCTTATTTTGCGAAGACACTGACCAAAACAAACTATATGCTGGTAATACTTGTAGCACCTTTTAGTTTCTAGTCACAAAAGTTCAGTTTATTTGTTGCACTTGCAACTGAAACTAAGACTTGTCTTTTTATATATATCTTTCATATTTGTGCAAGTAGTATGTGGGCCCTCCGGTGGTTAGGCAGTATGGCTTAGAGTTTGGTCCCATTGATTCCACCATGGACTTCATTCTTCCGGACGGAAATAAAGTGGATGGCTTAACTAAGTGTTACAATGGTTTACATGGTTTCCTTGGCTGGGCGGATGTATGTAAACAGTACAACCTCAAACTAGGAGACACTGTGGTTTGTGAATTTGAACTCTCTGGAAGTGTGGTTGCGGCTGTTAGAGTGCATTTCGTCAATGAATGAAGAGATAACTCTAGTCTCGTTCCTATATATGAACTA
The DNA here is from genome assembly GCA_012274485.2 of Sinapis alba. Taxonomy (NCBI): domain Eukaryota; kingdom Viridiplantae; phylum Streptophyta; class Magnoliopsida; order Brassicales; family Brassicaceae; genus Sinapis; species Sinapis alba. Next base: position 114,961 of record MU105840.1, on the reverse strand, counting down.
GGTTTCTAAGCATATATTATTGTAATGCTCTAGATGTGACCTCTATGTTGGTTCACCGAGTTTGTACCACGAAATGCATTTCTGTTTGGTTTAACAAACTTGCAATGCTAAGATGTACGTAGTATTAATATAATCTGCTAATATACTTTGGTTCGGATTGGTATATATACATAACTCCGTAGTATAACATATACTTTGGAATGATCTGAATACGAGCCTTTTCCCAAATACAATCTGAGCTTTATGTTGAAACAATTAAAGGGATGATGAGTCAAGAGGCTCTTTATGTGACAGCAAAAAAGCAAGAATAAACAAACTTGTTACCATCTCAAAAGTGAACATTTAAATGATAATGTTAATAACTCAATTAGTATTTTTGATTTTCTTATCAAAAAGGGAACATTCGGAATATATAAATTAATTTTAATAAAGGAAAACTACTGAAACTCAAGTTTTTTTTTCCCGAAAATATTACTTACTACTTGCCAAAAAAAAATGTGAAAAATATTTCGAGCTTTCCAAAATTTACTTAAAACTTGGTCTGCATTTTTTTTGGTATAAATGTTGTGAAAATTCTGCATAATATCTTATCACAAAAGAAACAACAATGATCTCTACTCTGCCACAAGAATTGGTAGAAGAGATACTGTCTAGGGTTCCGGTTACATCTCTGAGAAGACTACGATCTACATGCCATCGATGGTACCATCAAGCATTATTCAAAGATCCAAGATTCATCAAGAAGCACTTTGATAAAACAAGGGAGTACCATGCCCTCATGCTGAATCACAAGGCATGTTCATTGAGTTCTATTCTCCATGAAGCTAACTTGGACGGGGAGACAATACTTGGTGTAGATGAACGTAGCTTAATTGATCCTCAGGATAATGAACCAGTTGATGTAACTAAAGCCTTTCACTGCGATGGCATGTTGCTATGCACCCACCCCAAGTCAAACAGGCTTGTGGTTTGGAACCCGTTTTCGAGGAAAACCAGATGGATCCAACCGCAGAAGCATTACAACAGTTCCTATGCTATGGGATACGACAAGAACGAACTGTGCCATAGCTACAAAATCTTGAGGCTTCCATGTTACTACGACCACGGGGAACTGGGATCATGGAAGAAATTTGATGTCACGACTCTAGAAGGCGACTTAAGATTGGAAATCTATGAGTTTGGCTCTAACTCATGGAGGAGTCTTGATGCCATCACAACCCAAGCCTTCTTACAACCTTGTGGGGTGTCTTTAAAGGGAGATACTTATTGGATGTCGTCTAATCATAAAAGGTTTGACTACTCACTACTCAGTTTTGATTTCTCAAAAGAAAGATTGCAACGTCTTCGTGTTCCTACCTTTCATAATGAACCATGTGATTCTGATACTATGGCCCTCTCGGTTGTTAGAGAAGAACATCTTTTGTTGTTATATCAGAGTAACAAGACACTGATGGTGAAAATATGGATAACCGATGAGATTGAGACCACGTTTGTGTCGTGGTGCATGTTCTTAAAAGTGGATTTAAAACCTCATGTCCATTTTATTTCGAATCCCATGAGTTTCTTTATCATTGAGATGGAGAAGAAAGTTGTGTTGTGTTGTCATGGATCCAGAGATATTAGTGATCGCTTCTGCATTTTACGGATAGTTATAGTGGCATATCACGTTGGTATTTGCCAACTCGCCCCTGGCATGTTCCAACATTGTTCGGTTATGTTCCAGAAGAGTTAGCATAGTAGTTTCCTTTGCTCCCGTTGTCATGTCTTCTGTCCTTCAATTGATGGATGAAAATGTTGTCAGTTTTTTTTCTTTTTTATTATGTTTCCAAGATAATAAAGGTTTATTGATTAAGAATGTAGCTTTGACACTTTTCCCATCAATTGAAATTTATTTATGTTCTTATTACTTACACATTTTAGCCAATAGTATTTAAGATAAATAAAATTTACAATATTAATACATTTGTAATTAATATTAAGTTTAAAGTAAATATAAATTGTATTGATATTCTAAAATAATAAATTATTTATGTAACAAAAAAAGTGTCAAAACAATCTTTGTGAAACAGGAGTATATAGTAATTAACAAATACTCTCTCCGTTTCATATTATTTGTCGTTGTAGAAAAAAATTTTTGTTTCAAAATAAGTGTCGTTTTAGAGTTTCAATGCAAAATTTATTAATAAGATTCATAGGTAATTGTGTTTTTATTTTTCTATTGGTTGAAATATGGTTAAATGTATAGGTAATTGTGTTTTTATTTTGGAAATATACAAAATCATATGTTTTCTTAATATGTGTGAATAAACCTAGAACGACAAGTAATATGAAACGGAAGAAGTATATATAATTCGATAACAAAGGTTGTCTCTATGCAAGTTTTAACAGAACCAATCAATTGCAAACAAAAGAAGACCAAAGAAACGCAAACACATGTTCAAACATAAATAGGATCCGAAGTGGTTTTACAACATAACTTTCTTTCAAACCTTGAAACCAAAAGTCAATAGCCTATTGAGATGAAGATGAACCAGTGAAACAAACGACTGCTCAGTGTTTGATGACTCTGCTTGGCTTTAAGAAAGGCAAAAAAGTGGTTTTGGGTAAGGCTAGAAAATTCCAGAGGAAATGCTTGACGTCGCATTTATCCTGAGTGACTGCTCTGGAATGTACCTCCGACCTGTCACACACACAAGCCCATTTGGTGTTTCAGTCATTAAGCAAAAGAATCTACAATTAGCAAGTCACTAGAGATTTGCCTTGTTCATATGGATGTTTTCATAGAAAGGGAGACAGACAGTGTTTATAGTCGTTGGTGATAAACTAGACAGTTTCTTTTGTTTACCTTTCTCCTTGACGTGGATTTGGAGAGTATCCAGAGTGATTATGCCGTCAGTCAAAGGAAGTAACTCTAGCTTGATTGTTGCTGTAGATTTCGAAGGAACACATCTGATGCATTTAAGAAAGTAAAAACCAGGTTATCAATAGTAAAAGATTACCAGCATGAAAACTTGATTTGGATCACTTTGCTATTAGAAGTTTACCCCAAGGGAACTCGACTTTGTAGCCAGAGATGTGTACATCCCAAGCCGCTCTTTGGAACAACATCTGAAGAAGGATTCATTTCATCATTTGTTGTTGTCTCCAGTGGAATTGAAGGTAACGACTGCACTTTACGCGTTGTTGTGTTGCGTTTTTCGGTTTGTACCCTCTCTGTGAACTCAGAGAATCCTAGGAATGGGCTTAGAGGAGAGGTAGGCGTGGAGTTTAGGGACACCACAGAAGGAGGTGATGTGAAGGATGCTGGAGCTAGAACCGTTAAAGACAGATCTTCAGATGTCAAATTAGATGCCTGAAGAGTTAAAATCTGAAACCAGTAGAGAATAAGTATGAGGTACAAAAGAAAAAAAGACCCCATTGGGAATGCCTTCCATCAGTTCATTCATTGTCACATTTAACTTCTAGAGAAAGGCAGAGAGAGAGAGAGAATGACCTGAACAGGTAGCTGGGAGGCCCTTCCATGGGGGCCGCAAGGCTCTCCTGACATTTCAGACGCAACAGAGATCATCAGGTCTCTCGAAACTCTTGGTCTCCACTTTGTCCGTTGTTTGAAAAACAGCCTTGATTCTGAATCCAACAACAGCAAAAAAATCATTGAATAAACAGCAAAACATCTGAACAGAAGAAAGACAAAAACATGGCTAAAAGTTAAAACCACAGTAACAGATATATCAACCTGTGTAGTTGCAACGACATGACACCATCACCGCATAATGATCACCACTTAAACCGCTCCCTAGTCTTTCAAAATTTACAGATGGAAGAGACAAACTCGATGACTTGAGTTCTTTCCTCGCAGCAGAAGGCTTCACATTACTCCCAACAGAAAAAGCAGGCTTCACGATGAATGAATGCTCCTCACCTTTCCTGAAACGTTGGAAGAAAACCTAAGGGTAGTAGGTAAGTGCACTCTATAATGTTCCTGAAAAGAGCATTCTAGCTTTGGTCTTAGTCTCAGGTTTGGTCGTTCAAACAAACCTGAGAGTTAAATTGGGCAAACTGTGCTCGTTTCCAGCTTCAATACATGCAATTGGCACTGAAGAAGGAGTACCACTTTTCCCTGCCTCTTCAAAAACAATTGTTATGGCGTCGATGTATATAACAATATCTGGAGTGTGTGTAGGAGCAACATTCTGCATATCAAAAAGAAAAATTTAAGATGAATCCCAGTAATCAACAGACCACAGCAACAAAGCTGCAGAGACACACCTTTATCTGAACGCAGAGAAGATCATCTGTATTACAATCAGCTGCAAAAGAATTGATATCAATAGGTTGAATGATTTCGAGTTTCCTCCTCCATCTTCTACCAGGAATGCAGATGCCTTCGAGTCCACAACGAACAGAGAACCTATCCCGCTCCAGTGGGACACCCCGGAAAGATAAGAGCTCTTCAGTCCCAGACTTCTGACCGTTTCTTAATGTTTGACCTGAGTAACTGTCCCAATCTTCAAGATCAAATGATGGTTTGGAGCTTTGAGTTTTTATGGGTCCAGTAACCGGTGCAGTGTTCGGCGCCGGCAGAGCGGACATGGAGTAGCTTCTAAAGTGGCCGAATGAGAAGAGTTGAGATCCTGAGCCAGAAGAGAGTGATGTCTTGTGTGCAGTGCTGCTGCTACCTGGGGTAGAGCTTGTAGGAGGTGGTAAAGAACGGGGTTGCTGAGAAATAGTGTTATCCAATGGTATCAACCACTTTAAAAGGTTCCCATATGGATCCTTGTGTTCATGATCCGAGTCAGTATCGTCCATGTCCTGATGCCTCTCAAACTGCAGTATCTCAATGATGGGTTCTTTGGGACAGTCAACAATATAAACTTGTAAAGAGACCTGCACCCTTCCAAATAAAGGTCTTGTGTGAGAATCAGTAGGTTAATCAAAAACTTATAAGAATTACTATCACATACCACTATGTCTCCATTGGGTAAGGCACAGCATTTAGCCCTACTTCTTGCTACACCTCCAGCAACATTAGGATCAAAGTCTCCTCTATCTACGAAAGCACTAACACAAGGTCTCTTTTTCCCGCTTCTCCTCTTTTCATCTAGCTCTGTATCTGCCACCAGAGAGCTTTTCTTTGACCAAAGCGGCTCGCCAGACTCTGCGATCCTAACAAAGAAATGAGACTTCTGAAACCTGGAAAGCAAGTCTTCTGTTCTTCTCTTATGATCTTCCATCCTCAAGATAGATTCACCATCAGATTCGTCTTTTTGTGAATCCAAACTTTCTTTCCCAGGACTGTCACCATTCTGAGTTGCAAACTGACCATCAGGGCTCATTTCTCCATCACCTGACGGTGTACTCGTCCCATTGTCAGAGAGCTTTCTCTGTACAGTTCTGCTCATCACCTCAGCAACTTTAAAAGGGGTGATAATCTCAGCGTCTCCTTTACTCTCACACAAGCATGCAAGGATTTGAATCTGCTCACCTAACAGTAGAAACAAATGACATTGATGTTACAATAGCTAGTAGCAGTTCTAAATGATGAAACGATTTGAGAAACAGTGCATATACTTACCAGGAAAAACAAAGGAGCGATCCAGGGACCGTAAAGACTGAATATCAACGGACTCAGACCAGTTATCCGGGATCTCCTCTGTAATAAGAAGACAACAGATTAAAGTAGAGAAGAAGCTTAAAAGTTCAATACTTTAAAAGTTAGAAGTATACTATATGGAATAGAGATCCATCCTTCTTCCTCAGACACATCTGAGAACCTCTCCATACCAAAGCCACCAGTGTTTGCGGCGTTTGACTCTCCATTACCATCGTCGTCTCTAGATCCATCAGCCAAATGATGATCCTCTACTGATGGATACTGCGGGAAAGGCTCCTCGGCTATCAACCCTTCCAAAGTAGATCCGGGCTTGGTCGTTTCAGGAGGAGGTTGAGGCGGAGTAGGTGGTGGTTCGCTCACCGGAGGGCGATGAGTAGCGGAGGAAGCAGATCGAAGCAAGAAATTCATTCCTCAAAAACTGCATCAAACAGAAGAGAGCAGTGTTAAATTCAATTTCTATCAATCAATCTCCATAAAGTTTACAGATTTGTTGCCAAGATGCCAACTTTATCTCGCATCTTTCACTTGAATGGATCAAACCCCCATGAGGGAATTAATGAGGAATCGAATACAGCAGCGGATCCAGGTCGTAGTTACATGACTCAAAAATTGAAGCTTCAGCAAATGAAAATGCACCTGAAGTTGCTTGTGATCTTGGAGCGGGTGGGTACCTGATGGAGTTTCCTCAATTGGATCTGTGGATTGCCCCAAGAGATGGATCTTCTTCGTTGAGTGTCCGTCCGATATTAGACGTGGAGAGCTAAATCACCTCCTCTGGCAATATACAGAAAACTATTCCTTAAACTTCATCATCAAAATCATTTTCACAAAACCCCTTACAAACACAAGGAAAATAAAAACACATTTTAATGAAAACTTTACCGTTCATTTAATAATAATTTATATGTCATGGTAAGAATATAAAAAGTTTGAAGATGGTTTAAAACTTTGATTAATTTGTTTTTGGGTCAACTGCTCATACAATTAAACCAAGTTACACAAACTCTCACCCATGTTTCAAAAAACAGAAAACTATTTGATTTTTCTTTTTTGTTAGAGTTTGGTCTGCTTCTGCTCCCCCAAGTAATTTTTAACACTATAAATAAAAATTAATTATGGTGTGGAAAATCTTTGTCTTTGTAAACTAACCGTGGTGCTTCACATTGAAAGGGAAAACGACGACTAGATATACCAGAAGTGGATTTAAGTTCCTAATTAGTAAATGCAGAGACATTTTAGTTGACCACTACTACTAATGAACAAAACAAGAGAGTTTTAGCTCTTACTATTAACCCAACACACAATATTTTGAAAAGTTCAGTAGGGAAAGAATAAGCATGCCCATTATTCAATAAGACATAATCAGGCCATTACCCCGAGTCCATTTGTGTTACTTCCAGCTTCAGTGCTAAGATAAGAGACTGTAGGCATGAAGTTAGGAGGCATAGCTGAAGAATTAACCGAGGCACGAGCATGATGGACCACTTGTTGATGACTATGAGGTGGTGAAAAGGCTTGTAGCACAGATGAACCTTCTCCAGCTAGCAACATTATCCATGTGGTCTGTGATGGAGGAATGATATTATTAGGCAAATGATTTGAGAAGCTGGTGGGAGACAGTTATTGAGTTACCTTTTCAGGAGATATGTCATCATAAAACACAAACTGAACGGGCATACAAAATGGTCAACTAAGTAGGTGATCGTGATAGTTTGGAAGAACATCAGGCAAAAGAAAGACTTTGGAGTCAGCCATGGAATACATAACTTCAAAGAGACTCTGCAGCTACAATACATGATATGATGAGTACCAAAAAATAAGATAGAAACAGTATGTGTAGACCCGGCTTGGACATGGAAACTGAGATAGTTTCTTCCTGTTGATTTGAATAATTAGGGAACATTCTGACAGCAACAAGCCACAACGTAAGCAACTGTTTCCGGACTCCTTTATTTATAATGAGAAACTTTAGCTTACACTAAAAATGAACCACTATTAAACCAAGACTAGATGCAGATACTACTACTTAGTATTGGTTGATACCTCTCTCTCTTCCCTAAAATGTAAGGAATCTGAATCTCATGTGCAAACATTGATAGAATGTCTTCCAGGAAGAAGCGCCAACATCATAAGAGCAGAATGATATCAAAGATGAACCTCCAAATATGGTTAGAAATCGACAACCTAGTGATGAATTGATACGTCTGTTTCTGTTCTGAACTGTCCTCCAGTAAAAGATTATCATGAACATTCGCCCAAGCATCAGCACTATATTTCTTGGGGTTACTATGGGGAACAACCACTTATTTCAGAGGAAAGTTCAATAATGTGCTCTAGAATCTGTGAGGAGTAAGTTCCCACTACCCATTTTGTAGATCACTCTAGCCTAGCAGCTGCAGAAAGCTCAGATGGTATGAAGGTTTTCTCGCCAAGGTTGAGTGATTGGTCGCGAAGACATGCTTGACTATCTCCCGGGGAATGATAAAGTTATGGATGATCTGAGAGCGTTAACTCTTAAATTTCATGTAAAACCCGTTTTGGCTCGAAGTCTCTACGTGCTCTATGCATATCTCAATACTAGCATAATTTGCTTATATATAATAGCCAGGCCCAGCCCACAGCATAAGCAAAGTAATCAAAGGATTAGGGCCCAAGAATATCATAGAATTTTTTTAGCTTAGAAAAAAATAAATTTCTGAATAAAATCTATATTTTGTTTGATATAGGGCACATTTTCTTAAAAATGAGTAGGACCTTTAAGTTGTTTGGGCCGTCGCTGATAATAGCCACATTATTTGAGTTCCAAGTACTGAACTGAGTTCAGAGTTCGATATAGTTCTAACCATGAATTAAACAGAGAATGTGCACCTTTAAATGTTAAAAGGAAAAAAAAAACTGCAAACATGTGAAACCAAAATGAAAATGGAATAATATATCCAGAGTTTTGTATGCTGATTTTGAAAAGAGTCCAAGTTCGATGAATCATAGTTCATGATTCAGTCAAAGTTAATAATTCAAATCGAAGAAAAATAAAAAGCTTACTAGCAACTCCTTTTTCCCTGTGGAAAACTTGAAACGGGATCTGCTTCACAAAAGCTCAGGACGCATTTAATAGTTTGATTAATAACTATATTCTTTTCATATAATCTGGAAATAAACAATTTTGGGTGTAAATTAAAATAATATTTTTAAAAAGATTTTATAAATGGATGTAAAAAAAGACTTTATAGTTCCATATTATTAACAACCGTAGGTTTTCTTTTGTTTTGTATTGTATTGTTGGTCGACAACACAAATCATAACTTTATTACTTTTAGTTGATTCAAAACTTTATGGGCAATTCTTTTAAATAGCCATTTTTAAGTTTTTGTCACAAAAATAGCCTTCAAAAAATAAAATGACCAAAATAGACTTCTTTTTTTTTTTGAAAATTTGATTTTTTTTTTTATTTTTTTTTTGAAATTTGAAACCCTAACCCCAAACCCACCCCTTTACTCTAAACCCTAAAGTCCAAATTAGTTAACCCTAGGGGTATAAATGCATATAAATGAATTTTTTAGCTTCTAAAAAAAACATTTTGGTCATTTTTTTTCTTAAAAGCTATTTTTGTGACAAACAACCTAAAAGAAGCTATCTAAGGGAATTTCTCAAACTTTATATACTTTCATGATTATTATTTAATAACGTGTTTAGTTTATGAGGAAAGTGTGATTAAAGTAGCTGCGATGATTAAAGTCATAAAGTGTGATACTGAAATGCATTGAGATACCATGTACGAACAGTGTACTTCCGTTTTATGACTTCCAAAACTTAAGAAAACGTTAACATAACTTTTCTTCATCATCTTTTTTAGTTCGTCATGGACATTATACCTAACTTAAGAAATAAATGCGTCACAAAAAGACTCAACTTTTGTTAGTGGAGTAGTCACGATTCACGAATGTCCCCACGTTAAAAATAAATATCAACAAAATTACAAAATCGATTTGACTTTTTAGCTCAAGATTGTCGTGCACTTCAATGCATCAGACTAGGGACATAGTACTACATAGGAGTACACTCACGTGACGAGCGCGTTACGTTGTTCCCACCTCAAATTCCACCACCCTGCGTCTTCGGAATTTTTAATTATCTGTTTCTGAATTCCACAATGGGAATATTCGATATTATTTTTAAAATAATACTATATCACTAGTAATTATTAATCACTAAATCTTATCCCCGACAAGTTCAAACAGGCCGTACTTTGTTATTATCATCATATATATAGTATTCTCCCCGTTTCATATTATTTGTCATTGTAGAAAAAAAAATTTGTTTCAAAATAAATATCGTTTTAGAGTTTCAATACAAAATTCATTAATAAAATTATTTCACTTTATTTTTTTATTAATTAAAATATGATTAGATGTATAAGTAATTGTGTTTTATTTTGGAAATATATAAAATTATATTTTTTTAATATATATGAATAAATATATAACAACAAGTAATATGAAAATATAAAAATGGCATTAAAGTTCACATTAAGAATCCTTATTTAATTATTTGAAACGAAAACACACAAAACGTCGTACTACTAAGTCCATGATAAGAATTATTTGAAACGAAATAGTGCAATAAAATTAAAAAAAAAAAAACATGAGTTGATTAGCCAAGGATGGTGGTTTCGGCGATCATGGAAGTGACGACATAAGGATCCATGTTAGAAGCTGGCCTTCGATCCTCGAAGTAACCTTTGCCTTCTTTCTCAGTGTCTCTACCAACTCTCACCGAAGCTCCACGGTTCGCCACTCCCCATGAGAACGTGTTGATATCTGCCGTCTCGTGCTTTCCTGTGAGACGACGCTCGTTGCCTTCACCGTATGCAGCAATGTGTTCTTTGTGCTTCAACTGAAGCTTCTCTATTGCTTTCTTGATCACTGCTAACCCTCCGTCGTTCCTCATCGTCTTCGTACTGTAGTTGCAGTGTGCTCCAGCTCCGTTCCAATCACCCTGAACCAATGCAACAATATGTTACAACAACACTACTAAAGGGCCAGTCACGAGGATCAAGAGGCCCTAAACATTTTAGAGAAATATCTTAGAATAGTCCAAAAGAAAAGTTGCGACAAAAATAGCATATAAAAAAGAAAAATGATCAAAATATTTTATTAAAGAGGTAAATATACATTTATATCCATAAAGTTAACTTTGATATAGAGTTAATGAGTTGAGTTTTGGAGTTAGCGTCTCAAATTTTAAAAAATAAAAATATATATATTTATTTTTTTTAAAGCTATTTTGGTCTTTTTTATTAAAAACTTAAAATAATGCTATTTTGATAATTTACCTAAATTTTAATACAAATTTTAATAGTACTTTTAGATAGCACTAAATTATGTTTTATGATAAGATTTGCACATAAAAGATCATAAACTAGCATGAATTAAAATTAAAAATATCAATTTATATTTTACTATATTTGAATCTGAGTTTGGTGATTATGAGTTAGTATTTTGAGATAAGGGTTGAGAATATAATTTACGAATTAGTGTAATTTAATATTTTATTAAATAGGTGTTATTTTGAGAATTTTGATTATTGATGTTATTAGTAAACTAAACACTTCGGTACTCTTTGTCCGGGAAGCCTGCTTATAATGCATATGATGAGCATTAGAGTATGTTAAGATACTAACCGGTACTGGTTTTGGGTCGAAGCTGACATTCACACCAGAGATCTCAGTGATCCTCTGTCAATAGAAATATGATGACCATTAGCAAAGCTTGTAGATATTCACAATAGAACCAGTTAAAGTAGAGTACTACCTCAAGAAGGTATCTAGCGACCCAGACTTGATCACCAGCACTAATACCCTCAACTGGACCGACTTGGAACTCCCATTGTCCAGGCATGACTTCTCCATTGACACCTGAGATGCCAATACCTGCGTAAAGACAGGCCTTGTAGTGTGCGTCCACAATGTCACGACCAATGGCTTTGTCAGCTCCCACACCACAGTAGTATGGTCCCTTTGTCAAAATATTAGAAAGTTAGGTAAAGTGTTGCGATAACATTAGGATCAGTTGATTGTTAGATGTACCTGAGGACCAGGGAAGCCACCAATAGGCCAACCAATGGGCCAGTTCACACCCTTTTGCATCAAAGTGTACTCTTGCTCAATCCCATACCTTTTTGAGCCACAGTGAGAGAAATATATATAGAGAGAGTGTAAGTATACATGATTGATTTGCAGAGAGATCAAAGAAGAAGAGAATACCAAGGCACTTCCTTGGCAACGTTGGGATGGCTGAAGATCTTAGCAGCCTTGTGTCTCTTGTTAGTCGGAATTGGATCTCCAGCCGGTGTGTAAGCATCACACATCACCTGCATATATCACCATAACCAATTTTTATTCTGGTCCAAATTGTATTTAGTCACACTGATCATATCAAACCAACCCTACCAGGATGTTGTCGCCTCTCCTGAACGGATCACGGAATATCGCCTGAGGGCTATAGATTCATTAACAAATACAAAACAAGAAGAAGATTAAAACAAGATTTGTGATAATGCTTATACAGTAGATAAACAGAGATAAGAGGATCGAAAAACACACTAAAGAATGACTTCACTGTTATCTCCGGCGGCCTGACCGGTGCTGGAACCGTCGTAGTTCCACTTGGGCAGCTTTGATGGATCGCTCACTGGTCCTGGAAGTGTCTGTATCATCCAGAAAAAAAAATCAGATCGATCATACAAGAAACAGAGAGGATGAAAAAACAGAGGATGAAAAACAGAGTATCAGTTTACTCTGGCTTTGCTTCTAATATCCATGCCAGATCCACCGATCCTGTTCATTAAACATTCATACGAGAAAATTACAAACCCAGAAGACGACAACAAAGAAAGAGACAAGCTTTACGATGTACACGTCAATCTCATCGAGACAGGACAGCGAAAACAGAGTGAAGTGAATCGTGTTCAAACCGAAATTGTCAAAAACATAAGAGATCAATAGCAAAGGCAAAGGTTTTCGATCGCAGCAATAGTAAAAAAAGAGATAACGAGATAATGAGACTCATCGTGAAAGAGAAACAGAGAGAAGGGAGATGAAACCATATGTATTCGGCGATGATTTGCTTGGTTGAGTCGGAGAGGTTGAGGTTGACGAGATCTGAGAGCAGAGACATGGCTGCGTCGGAGAGAGTAATAATAATCAATGAGTGTTGTTTAGGGAAGACGATCGAGACAGCTTCTCTCCTGAGAGTGTTTATAGAGCTTCTTTTTTTTGTTTTCTTTCTTTATTTTTATTTTCAGATATTTACGTTCAATAGGAAAAGTTGGTGATTTATTTATTGTTGTGTGGGCAATATTACGTTTTTGGAATTTTAATAATTAATTAATATGATTATATCGATTCAGTTACGATTTCTCCTAAGATTACATAATACAGATAATGCAGGAGATTATGATAACAATATTTAAATTAAAGCGTTTGTTTATTATTATCATATGCAGCCGAAAAGGTTTAATTACCACGAAAACTGATTATGAAATATGAATATTACAAAAATATTACCAAATAATGATAGAAAAATATTTATGAATAAATCAGTAAAAATAGAATTGGTGATGAACACGTAAACGTAATTAGGTACGAAATGAAACGAGTTTAATGTATCAGTGAATCAAGCCGTGGACCTTTTAACCACCTTTTTTTGTTTGTCATAAAGCCCATTTTGTCACCTTTTTTGTTCTTAGCATTACTCTGGTGTGTTTTAATATGCATGACCTTTTAACCACAAAAAGTAAAACTAAAATACCATTAGACATGGCCCAGATTTTTAATCATGACTTAACTTGGATTCTTAATCATCTCATATTTGATAATTTTCAAAGCAAGGTTTCTTAGCCAATGCCAATATTCATGATCAAAATTCATGTACATTAGATCACATATAAACTAAAAGATCCGTGCATCTTATGTATAACCAAATATTAACAAACAAACTACAACTGATGGAATCAAACATGTGAAAGAAAATATTCTCATTCATCATGTGGAAACATAACTGCTCAAAACATTTTCATTCTCATCAACACATTAATTAGCAAAACAAGTTCTGGTTACACTAATTCATTCCATTCAGTTATTTTCTCGGCGTGATGTTAAACACTTGCTCTTGTAAGGATGTTTCCCGTCATAAGGTTTCCTCTTGTAGCTCCAGTGTGTACAAGAGTTTGAAGGACACGTAACTGTCTAATTTCAGTTATATATGGCTTCAAGCAAGTGGGAAAAGAAGTTAATGGTTTATGTTATTATTATTATTTTTTTTGCATATACTTGTTGTGTATATATGAAATGTAAATTGTTTGATTTAATCTATGATACTAACGTTGTTTTACGAGGACATGTTGCAACATGTTGTAGAATAACAATGAAAATGATTCTAGGAAAAGATAAATGTTAAAGCCAAGATAATAGTAAAGCCAACTTGAAAGAAATGGTGGCAGAGGATACGTTATAAAACGATACACAACTAGAAGAACCAATATTATACAGTAAATTTTAGTTTTCTTTTCTTTTCAAGTGAGAAGTTGATGTGAAACGATAGAAAGGAAGAGCCGATTGAAGTTGCAAACTTTATTTAATTTTTTTGGGTCCATCACTTGATCAAGGCTACTGAACTTAGTTAGAAACCATACTCTCAGTCTCCTTCACGAACCTTTATCAGATTTCAAGCCTCTCCTCTCGGCTTTTCTCTACTCAATAGCTTCTTTCTGTCTCTTGACTAAATCTGTGTGTGTTGTAAAGTACTGAAGCGAATGCATGTGCCAACAAGAAACATGACGGACAAACAAGCAAGTAAGCAACAACAAGAGTAAGGATAAAAACAATTTGAAGGAAAAGTTGATCATACCCTCTGAAGTCTTCTATTGTCAAGAAGTTATGTTGTTTCAAATAAAATCTTGAAGCTCGGCGCATAGGGTCTTCACGTGACCATAGCCATGGAACATCACACCGGTGCATGCATGCATACCTTCCAACCAAAAGCAATAACTGATTTTATCACTGAGTAAGAGACTAAATTAACGACAAAAGTAATGGTAGTGTTGAGTTCTCTCACCTGTAACATTTTAACATTTTACCACAAGAAATATTTTTTTTTCCTTACAACTTTTATCAAACTGTAGCACTGGTAATCTGTAACACCATATTACTAAAGACTACAAAAGACATTAGTGGCATCATATTTTGTCGTATAGCACCGACATATAAACTTTATATGAGAAATGAAGAGAACCACATATTTTTAACCGGTTATATGTGAAGTTTTGTCTTTATAAATGGGGAGCGACGTTTTCTCAATATCAAACGTAGCAATTAAGTTGACTAAGAGAGAAAAAAAATGGAGGAGAAGAGAGCTATGTTGAAGTCACTGATCTTACTAATGATGGTTACCAGTTTTTGTCTTAAACTGACAGTTGCAGAAAACTACTGCCATGCTCAACGTCGCTTACTAATTGACGCGTGCAAGATATTGATATTGAGGCAGGCTCCCCCGGCTGAGTGTTGTCGGAGAATAAGAACGACTCCAGCGTGGTGCGTTTGTCCTTCTGTAACACCACAGAGAGCGGCTCTCATCGATGTCAATTACGCTGTTGGGGTTATCCGTCAATGCGGTCGATATGTAGCTCGCGGTACCAAATGTGGAAGTAAGTGTATATATATATATAGTATATATACATATCAATTAATTACAATGATAGATGGACAGTGTTTATTTTATTGGCATTTACATATTTTCCACAAAAATTGCCTTAGATATCTCTTCTCGTTTGTTTTTCACAAAAATAGTTTTTAGAAAAAAAATGACCAAAATAAATTATATTAAAAGTTAAAAAATATATTTATATATATTTATATTCTAAAATTAACTAATTTAGACTTAGTTTAAAGTTAAATGGTGAATTTGAAGATAAAGTTTCAAAATTTCAAAGAATTGGAAAAAAATTATTTTATTTTTCGAATGTTATTTTTGTGACAAAAACTTAAAAATTGTTATTTAAGAGAATTGCCCTATTTTCTAACTAAACCACTAGGCCAAATCATTATATTTAGTATATAAATAATTTATTTTGTTAACTGTAACCATATACTACGCCAACGTAATGCTTCACATTTGCGTTAACATTTTGTAATATCATCTTATTAAGAAAAGAATGGGAAGTTAGATTAAAAAACAAAAGAAAAAGTGTTTTTCCCGAACAAGTCCAAACATAGAAATTGGGGTTTTAAACAATAAGTATCATGAATTTGCGTTGTGGATGTGCAGGTATCACCGTTCCGTAAAAGAAAGCCGTTCGAGACAATGGAGACGAAAATATCGTCGCCTGAAAACTATCTTTCCGTACTTACTGTATGAGTATTCCGCGTTGTATCTGTTTCCCTTTAATATTTAGGCATTGTCGTTGGCCTTATTTTGATGTTGAATAAAGTAATGTCTGAAACTTTATATATATTTTCAATCTGAACAACTTTATTTCGTTGCATGAGATTTTAATTCCTATCTACGAACCTTCAAATTGGTTGGTTAATAAAAAAGAACTGGAACCTTCAAATACTCATCGAGAGTGGTATTAGACAGTGCTTCAAAGTGATGCTTCACTTTCAGTTCCAATTAAATCTGAAAGAACCAAATTG
Source organism: Sinapis alba (assembly GCA_012274485.2). Classification (NCBI taxonomy): domain Eukaryota; kingdom Viridiplantae; phylum Streptophyta; class Magnoliopsida; order Brassicales; family Brassicaceae; genus Sinapis; species Sinapis alba. The sequence goes on along the minus strand of MU105840.1, from coordinate 98,657 downwards.
TGGAAACATAACCCAATGAAGTGACACTTTGAAATTAAATTAAACTTATAACTGGAGTTATAATGAAAGAGTTATCCCAAGTGAATCTCAAGAATCAAGTTTCTAATTTCACTTTGAGCATCTCCAATGGGGAGTTCTTAAGGGAAATCCTTAGGGAAAAAATAATTAAATAATCAGTGGACCCCACTAAAACTTAAGGATTCGATCTTTAAAATCTCTAAATAAGGATCGATCCTTGCACTATTTGGACACGTGGCGGCACACGATTAGTTAATTTTTTTTTTTTTAAGTCTGAAAAAAAAAAAATTAAGAACTCCACAATGGGTACACCATTGTGGATGCTCTTATATATGCTTCAAGTTAGTGGAGAAAAAAAAGTTAATGGTTTATGTTACAACATTTTGCATATTCTTGTTGTGTATATATGAAATGTAAGTTGTTTTATTTAATTTTTGATGCTAAAGTGGTTTTACTGAGGATGGTTGGTCTCTCATTTCCATTTTCAGTTGCAACAAGTTGTAGAATAACAATAAAAATGATTCAAAGAAAAGATAAATGTTTAAGCCAAGAAAAAACTCTTAGTCCATGCTCTAATCTGATGACAAACACTTGTTCCATGGACATGCACAGTGATAGAACAATGTCAAACCCATTTCCCATGATGTTCCTTAAATAGATTATTAACATCCATCCCAACACAGTAAAAGGTCTTTAAAGAAATGGTGGGAACGGATACAATATACAAATGATAACACAACACAACTAGAAGAACATAAAATACAATCAACTTTAGTTTTCTTTTCTTTTCTTTTCAATTGAGAGAGGTAAAGAGGTCAACATAAAACGATAGAAAGGAAAAAGCCTTTGCCATTTGGCTGTGAATGAAGTTGGAAATTTATTTAAGTATTTTGGGTCCATCACTTGATTAAGGCTACTGAACTTAGTTAGAAACCATACTCTCAGTCTCCTTCACGAACCCATCTCCGGTCCAATCTTTATCAGATTTCAAGCCTCTCCTCTCCGCTTTTCTCTGCTCAGTAGCTTCTTTCTGTCTCCTGACTAAATCTGTGTGTGTTGTAAAGTACTGAAGGGAATGTCTGACAAGCGAAAAAACAAGCAAATAAGCAACAACAAGAGTAATGATAAAAAAAGAGATAAGAACAAAAAGTTGTTCAGACCCTCTGAAGTCTTCTATAGTAGAGAAGTTATGTTGTTTCATAAAATCTTGAAGCTCAGCGCATAGGGTTTTCACATGACCATAGCCATGCACCATCACACCGGTGCATACCTTCCAACCAAAAGCAATAACTGAGTTTCTCAGGGAGTAAGAGACTAAACATAAAAGGAAAGATAGTGTTGAGTTTAATCACCTGTACAGTGTTTGATCCAAGGAGAATGAACTCAGCTGCGTCATAACCAGTTTCAACACCTCCAATACCCGAAAGCGAGTAATCTTTCTCACTGAACTCATCTTTCATCATCTTAGCAATGTTCATAACTTTCGCAAGGGCAATGGGGCGAACAGCCTTATAAGAGTAGCCTCCAGGAGTTGAGTAACTGCAGAAAAGTAAGAACATAAGCAACTCTACAATACAAGAGTTGCTAAAACTTTGACAGCATAAGAATGCTAAAGCTAACCCTTCAACGCATGGCTCAGGATGCAGCGTCTTCAGATCAATTCCCATTACACTCATGATTGTATTGATGGCTGCGATCCCTTCACATCCTGATTTTAGAGATACCCTCGCCGGCTAATTAAACAAAATGGATATGGTTAAAGAGTAAAAACAACAGAGCTCTGAACAGAGGACTTTAACAGAAACTTGCATCAAAGATTTTCACTTATGGTATATAAACATAGTTGTAACTAAAGAAGACAGAAGTAACACACCTCTGTAATGTCAGTAATATTAGGAGTCATCTTGGCCCATACAGGAACAGTAGCTTTAGCATTAACCCATCCGCAAACCTCCTCAAGAAGCACACAGTCTTGTCCAACAGCTGCACCCATTCTACGCTCTGGCATACCATGAGGACACGAGAAGTTGATCTCTAAAGCATCCTACACAATAAAATCCCACCAAAATCAGTTTAAGAGCTCTCAAGAATCTTGTGTTTGGGGGAGAGAACTCAGTCACTTACAACACCAGTTTGCTCAACGCGGTCAATGAGCTCTTCCCATCCGGTTTTGCTGTATTCCTCCATGATGGAAGCGATGAGGATCCGGTCAGGGTACTCTTGTTTCAACTGCTTGAACTCTTTAAGCATGGTTTCGAGAGGTCGGTCACTGATGAGTTCTATGTTCTGCCACCCGATTACATCAGTTTTGGCTGAGCCGGTTCGTAGCCTGGCGTATCGAGGCGTTACGTTGATGACTTTGGATGCATCTAGTGACACCTAAACCATAAAAATCACATATTTCAATCATCACCAACACAGATCTAAATCCTCTGTTCTTGGTACTATGTAATAATCAAGAACCTATTCACGAACGCAGAAACAGAGTAAAGTCAAAATCAAAAGGCTTACGGTTTTGGCGATGACGCCTCCCCAGCCTTCATCGAAGGCTCTCTTCATGACGGTGTAGTTGGTACCGGGTGGACCTGACCCGATCACGAAAGGATTCGGCATTTTCAGGCCATTTACGGTGACACTGAGATCAGGCTCTGACTCGGCGTTGGTGGAAGAAGAAGAGATCTTAAGTCCAACTCTGTTCGGAGGTAGAAAGCTCCGGCGAGAAGAGTGATCGAAGTCGGCTGATAAGCTTGTTTTAGAAGCGAGGCCAGAGATGCGAGTCAAGGCAAAGCTCATGGATGCCATTGGTTAACAGATTTGATCTAGAGATTGCAGAGTTTTATCTAAGGACAGAGCGTTGAAACGAAGTTAGCACGTGAAACAGTGTGAGTTGATCAAAACGAACAAAAGGTAAGAAAGAAGTTAAGAAGACAAAGTTGGAGAAGAGTGTGGTCTTCTAATAATTGGTCGGTTTTGAACTTCGTCATGCCCATGTGGAAAATTATTGAAGCTGTTACAAGGATAGTTCCTAATTAATTAATTAACCAGTGACACAAATAATTGTTTTAGTTAATAATCATTTGTAAATTAACAATTCATTTATGTATCTTGTTCTTATCTCCCCCTTTTATCCTGCTCTCCAGAATAATCAACGAAGTGGACCAAAAAAATAGAGATTCAAATTAATGCCGACTGAAGATTTGTCTAAGATGAGAACACGTAACGGAATCCACCTGTGAGGCTAAGGTTGTGTGTGGAGCTTTATGGGCCCTGGTAGAATATCTAACGGACTAGTGGACCCAATAGCCCATACGTTACAGTCTGACAAACGTTTGAGCAGTAATCTACTACGTGTAAATGGGAACAGACACAAGAGCCAGTTGGTGGCTCTCAATGTCTCATCGCCGGTCTTCTTTTCTCAGTTTTTGACTCTACTTTTCTCGTTTAGTTTGCCTAACAGACCATCTAAAATTGTCTAGCTTCTGCCTTCTAATATATATGCAAACGTGGGGAAATTTTGAATTAGCTTCAACCAAATCACTATACCCAAATTTGAGAACAAGCTTTTGGCTTCATAAAATTATAGAAACCATAGAGTGGTTTATTGTTATAAATTAAAGACCAAAGATTTTAGCTAAAGAAATATTTTGGGATTTATTTGAAAAGAATTATTCAATTTATGAGAATATCTGCAATTGTACATCGAATGACACACAGATAACCACAGCCTCGTATATATTTGCATGGTCACAAAAAATTAAGAGAATTAATTTTTTTTTTTTTTACATTTCATTTTATGATATATATAAATAATCGGATCCAACTCGCATTATTGTTAAATAACAAAACCAAAAAGAAGTCTATTTTACAAGTAAATACAGATCGCTCGCTCGCCATTCGCGAAAGTTCTCTCTCCGTAATCTGCATCGTCGCTCTTATCTCTTTTCTCCGACCAAAGTCTCTTCTCTCTCCTGTCCGAGACTAGTCATGGACGCCACAACCGCGAGTTTGATCCGATCTCCTCTCTTGCCGCATGACACTTCCCGCAACGGTGCTGGACCTATGTTCCTTACAGCCAGTGGCCCTGGGTTCACACGTTCTGGTTCGAAACATCAACTTCGATTAAGGGTATGATGATTCAAATAACATAACTTTATCATAAAAAATCGATCTTTCCCTCAAACATCTTCCTCCGGTACTGTTACAATTTCTTTTTACAAACCAATCTGATTTCCGCATAACCGGTCGGTTTAATCCCTTTTCCATCTGCTTGCAGGAAAACGCGTTCACTAGATTCTCGAGACCATTGCAAAGCTCAACAACAGCTTCCCAAACTCGGAGAAGTGTTGTGGTTAAAGCTTTAGCAGCATCTGATGACGCTTCCTCCAAACCCATCGCGCCGCTTCAGCTGAAGTCTCCTGCTGGTCAGTTTCTATCTCAGATTCTGGTGACTCATCCTCATCTTGTCCCTGCTGCTGTTGAACAGCAGCTTGAGCAGCTTCAAACTGATCGTGACTCTCAGGGACAGAACACAGATTCATCATCCTCCCTGCCTGGAACCGACATCGTTCTCTACAGGTTTGCTACACCCTTATGTATAATCACTAGGTTAAAGTTAAACCTTGCTTAACACTAATAGGTGGCTGATCCTGTAGTTAGTGTTAAAAGCTTGCTTATATACATATGAGACTTGGTTTCCAAGAAACAAAACAGAATGGACTTTGAACATGTGTTTCGTTCTGTTTACTTGTGTAGGAGAATAGCTGAGTTGAAGGAGAATGAGAGACGAAAGACGTTAGAAGAGATTCTGTACGCATTGGTGGTTCAAAAGTTCATGGAAGCTAACGTATCACTTATACCATCAATAACCCCATCATCTGATCCATCTGGTCGTGTTGATACTTGGCCGACCAAAGTAGAGAAACTTGAGCAGCTTCACTCTCCCGAGATGTACGAGATGATTCACAACCATCTAGCTTTAATCCTCGGAAGCAGAATAGGTGACTTGACTTCTGTTGCACAGATAAGCAAACTAAGAGTTGGTCAAGTCTACGCTGCTTCTGTCATGTATGGTTATTTCTTGAAGCGGGTGGACCAAAGGTTTCAGCTTGAGAAGACCATGAAGCTTCTTCCTGGTGGTGGGGCTGATGAAAGTAAAACAAGCGTTGAACAACCACATGATGGGACGTATGAGGCTGTGTCGTCTCACCCAGAGGTTGGTGCATTTGCGGGTGGAGTTAGTGCTAAGGGCTTTGGCAGTGAGATTAAACCATCCAGGTTAAGGACTTACGTGATGTCGTTTGATAGTGAGACGCTTCAGAGATATGCTACAATCAGATCAAGAGAAGCAGTTGGGATCATTGAGAAACATACAGAGGCGTTGTTTGGTAAGCCTGAGATTGTAATCACACCGCAAGGCACGGTTGATTCATCCAAGGATGAGCAGATAAAGATCAGCTTTGGTGGAATGAAGAGGCTTGTCTTGGAGGCCGTGACTTTTGGGTCGTTTCTTTGGGATGTTGAGAGTCATGTAGATGCTAGGTACCAGTTTGTATTGAACTAGAAAAATGGTCTGTAATGCAAATGAACAACTTCTGTAACATTAAGAGCATTACTTTTATAACTAAAGAGAGTGATAGGGATGATGTTAAACTAAGCTACAATTTTTTTTTAAAATAAAACAATTTATTAGACTTTTGATCAGACAGAGGAGTGAAGAAGCTGTTTAGAAGTAACCCATGTATGCAGAACCTCACCAAAGACATTGTAAAAGACAATCTCGGCATCATTAGTCATCGGGTCAACATCTCTTCTCCAAGCCTTGGAACCAGCACCACTAGACAAAAACTGAATAGGACCGTCTTCATCACTAATATGTTGAAAACAATGATCATGTCTGTTCATCTAAAGATCAACACCAGTCTCTTTAGAGGCAAGCTCAGCTTGACTCTGGCAGGTTACATCCGGGTAGATTGGTAAAACTGGACCGGAACATCAAAGCCTCAAAAGAGCCAAGCTCAGCTTGACTCTGGCAGGTCTGTCCCAAGCCGAGTGTTCTATAGGTTTCTTTTAACAACTAATCTGTAATGTCAATTCGGGACATGAAACAAAATAGTGTTGCAACACAAAGTTGTAAGAGGAATAAACACAAAACAAGGTCTGTGGAAAGATTTATCTAGATACATCCTGGTCTTGTTTCAGTTTTTTTGGACTACTCACAAGCCGAAGTAATATCTAAAACAGAAGAACCAGACTTATGGAGACTACTACTCTGCCTTGCATCTCTTTTCTAGTTCCTCCAAATGTTCAAGGTCTTTGTTGTACTTGCAGATGCGATAAATACACCTGACAATGAATATGAGAGAACATAAGTCAATTCAATTACATAAAATGTGGAAGTGTAAGGTGTGTGGTAGTTGATCATGTACCAGTAAAGAAGGATCCCAGCAGCACAGAGAACCAGATTCCTCTGAGCCTTGTAGATCTGGCACAGAAGTAAACTTGTAAGTATGATCAGCTGAGACATTTAAGGGAAGGAGCGAATACAAGCCGCAGATAACAGGTCGAATATCCCCAAGACTCGATTATTACAACGTGCAATTGATTCATATCTGATGATTATACAAGTATGAACAAAAAAAATGCTTTGACTCTATTATTACCAATGTGATGATATACTTACGGATTTCTCGTAGCGATCACGCTCTGTAGCAGTGCAGACCTCAGACGAACACATTAGTCTATGCTCATTCTTCCAGTAAAGATCTGAAACAAACGTACGACCCAAGCAATTCAGATGAGCAAATACAAAATAAAAATGAAATTTACCAGGATCACTCGTTTCTAACTATAGAAAGACCATATCAATCCCGAATAGGAGACGGTGAGAAATTAGAAGATCTACGATAGATAGTGAGAGAGAGAGGTGTTCACCGAGGAGTTGAAATCCAGCGAAGGCGACGATGGAAGCGGCAGGCTGGAGTATGAGCGAGACAAGTGATACGATGCGTTTCTTCAGGAGCATAGGGTAAGGGAGAGTCAAGATCACAGCGATCACGACCTCGGCAGCAACCACGTAAGACAGAATCAGCCATTGCAATGCCATCTTCTTCTTCTTCTTCTGGATCTCTCTTTTGATCCTTATGATCTGGATTCTGCGCGCGTCGGACACGTATCTACGCCCTATGCAATGTGCCGGCCGCTCTTTGACTTCGTTTTGGTTCCTTCATACTTTTTAGATGGTGGGCCTTTTACGGCCCACTAGCACACTACTTCTGGATTCATTGGTATTAACTTCCGGTTCAGAATGGTTGTTCGATTTTGTTTGTCCATACTTTTCCGGTTTGGCTTCAGCTATTTTCTTTCCATTTCCTCCATTCCACAGTTGGAATGTTCTTATGACCGGTGATTGGTAAAAAAAAAATATCTCGGTTTTCAGTATTTGTTAGAATCCAATCCGAAATTAGTCAGAAATTCTAGTTACAACTAGCTAATAGTTTTAAAAGTAGAGGTTATATATTCAAATATTTGGATCAACAATATGATTAATTGTTTTACCAAAAATAATTAATTAACTCATACATAGATAGTCACCAATTCACGGCAAATGAAGCATTTAGATAGAATATTGAGAAATTACCTTAGATAGCCTTTTTTTAGTTTGTTTATCACAAAAATAGTTTTTAAAGAAGAAAATGACCAAAATGTTTTTTTAGAAGCTAAAAAATACATTTATATGCATTTATATCTCTAGGGTTAACTAATTTAGACTTTAGGGTTTAGAGTAAATAGGTGGGTTTGGGGATAGGGTTTTAATTTTTTTTTTTAAATAAAAAAACTGAAATTTTTTTTTAAAAAATGCTATTTTGGTCATTTTATTTTTTTAGAGCTATTTTGTGACAAAAACTTAAAAATGGCTATTTAAGAGAATTGCCTTAGAATATTCAAATGCAAATGGCAAATGAGCAAATAAATTTTCTGGACCTAAAAAATCAAGATATCCGGATTTGGATTCGACGGATCTGCTATTTCACTCTCCGGATTTGAATTTGGACTGTCTAAATATTATAAATTTCAGATCGGATCTTAGATCGGATCTCGAATCGAATCTCGAATTCCTGATAATAATTCAATGCCTAGTTCTTATAGCCTCCAAATTTTATAAACCATATGGCTGGCTAGCATCATCAACAAATATATATTAACTATTTATTTATATAATTAATTTCTAATAATTAAAAAAGAATTAAACTGTTTGACAGACAAAAAAAATTAAACTAATTAAATATGAATAAATGAAATAAGCACAAGAATATATTTTTTCTTTTCTCTGTTATTTATTTTATTAGTATTATTTTGAAAAATATCCTAGAATAGTTTTTAAAAAGTTCTTATCACAAAATAATTTCTAAAAATGATCAAAATATTTTATTAAAAAAATAAATATATTTATATTCTTAGGATTAAATTTTTTAGATTTAGGGTTTAAAGTTAAAGGATGAAGTTTTGAGGTTAGAGTTCTAAATTTGAGAAAATAAAATATGATAATAACTTTACCATTGTGAATGTTCACACCACTATCAAAATCATGGTTTCCTACGCATGCAATGTTTACACTGTCCAAAAAGCAGAGAAGACAAAGTTTCATATTATCTATTTTCTGGTGGAAATTTCTATACATCATGAAGTGGCGTGCCAAATAAATAAAAAATCAGTCCGTGGAAATGCAGCCAAGTTGTGCAATGAGTCAATGACCCCATAATTTTTTATTATATAGAAAAAGATACTATATGGTTTCTCATCTCTTTATTTATCACGAAAGCCAAGTAAAAACTATAATGGCGCCGGTGAATCTTCCGTGGGATGTGGAGAAAGAGATACTCTCTCAGCTTCCACCTCTCTCTCTTGTTAGATTCAGAACCGTATCTCAACACTGGAACGCTCTTTTAAATGACAAGAAGTTCATCAACAACCACTTGGCTCGTGTCCGTCCCCAAATCATTTTCCTGACCGAATCCAAGGTTTACTCGATTTGCATCGATCCTGGCCAAGGCCTTGATCCAACGATAGAGGTACGTGAGATACCATCTGATTTTCCTTATCAACCTACGGACTTGACGCATACCACCATCACGTCTTGCGATGGGTTCTTGTTTCGTGACTTTTGGAAGCAAGGTGTTGCGGTTTGGAACCCGTGGTTAAGACAGGTTGGATGGGTCGAGTACGTCGATAAGGACTTCCATTTTTGCGGTGTAGGGTACGATAGGACTAGACCCGACAAGAGTTACAAGATCTTGGGGTACTTTAACTGTCTCCGTACGGTAAGCGACACTTACCAAGTAGGTTACAAAAGAGTTGCGATCTACGAGTGTGCATCTCACGCGTTGAAGTTTCTTGATGTCCCTTTCAAGCAGTGGCCCAACATGGGACCTTTGTCCTTAAACGGGAATCTCTATTGGGTCACTAGCAATACTGATGACACTCATCATCATGAGTATCTCATCAGAAGCTTTGATTTCTCTAGTGAGATGTTCAAAACCTTTTGTCTCCTTCCTTGTCGGAAGAACAATTCTCGAGATGAACTTGTCCTCGCGGTTTATAAAAGAGATGGGTTTTCGTTGTTAAAGCAATGCTATGTAACAGGTGAGGTGGAGATTTGGGTGACAAAGGACAAGATCAGTGAAGAGGAAGTGGAGTGGATAAACTTGATGACTTTGCCAACAAGTAACTTACCGAAGTTAATCAATAAGCTTTGTGGGGTTAGTTACTTCATCTTTGACAAGACTCTAATCATGTGTTGTGGCGACGAAGAAACTGGAGCAGCTTGCATCTATATTGTGAGGGAAGATATGTGCAAGAAGATTCAAATAGGTTTTGGGATTGTTAGGTTTTCTCACTGTGTTTATCTTCCAAATTTTATCTCGGTTCCTTCGGATTTCAGACCGCTGCGAGTTTAAATTTTGGATTTTCTTGTTTTATTACAGATCTTAATTTCATGCCATTTTCCCGTTTTAGAAGGCTTCTGTTTTCAGTTTTCTTATATGATGTCTCTATGTGAGTTGATTTGGCAATGAATGATACACATGAGCATTCAAAATTTGTAATTGTTGTTCTGTTTCCTGCTCTGAGCCATATTCCGTTCTTCTTGAACACCTGACATAATGCATACGAGTCCTGCACCAACGAACCATTTACACTAAATATTTAGAGTGTAATTTTAATATATTTATGTCAATAGTAGAAAGTCTAAGAATGTTTAAAAAGGATAAAGCATTTGTCTTATTTGAGAACTAATGTGGCTTTTGTCTTCGTTGTAGTAAAGCCAGTGGCGAATCGATCCAAGATGATTTTTGACTGGGTGCACATGCACATTGTAAATTTATTAATGACAATACGTGTATATATATGAAACTAGTTAACGAACACAATTGTTGGAATGTAATCCGAGATTATAGGAATTGTGGTTTAGTTGTTGAGATGTTGTACTTGGTCTTCCGTAAGTCTTGCTCTGACACCATATAATTAAACAGAGAAGAAAGCAATTGATGAATATTTTTCTTTGTATTACGTTGAATCAGAGTACCTCTATATATACATTTCGACAGAGATGATATCTAAACTAATTAAGTTCCTAACCAACTGGAACAGACAAAATGAAATTATGCTATAATTGTGATGTAATCATAGTATGAAGTAATCTATCATATGCTATCTCATTCTGCATCAGTGTTAGTCAAACGTCTAAATGTTTTCTTACTCAGGTATTCATTTGACTCAACATTAGTCCTGCAAAGAGATGTTTTCTTACTCATGTATTCATTTTGTAAGACATATATAGAGCTTTGTTTCATGACCCTGAATCTAATAAAATGTTGGAACTCTTGTCAACTTTCAGGTTCAGAAGAAGTTAAAGAGCTTCTTAAACTCTCCTTAAACAAACCGTTGCGTTTCTCAGCAAATTCATGAGATAGAGGTACTGCAGGCATAATTGAGGAGTATGACAGCTTCCACTTATCATTTACAACCTACTTAATAGCTTGATTACATTAATGATGACTACGGTGATGATTGTTTACATGGTTTTTAGATTTTAGTTTTTGGTTTTTGGATTTTAGTTTTTAGATTTTAGATTTTAGATTTTGGTTTCTGGTTTTTGATTTTGCTGTAGATTGTAGCGTTTAAAAAAACTTGAATGATGTTTCTAGATTCTAGTTTTTGGTTTTTGGTTTTTATTTTTTAAATTTGTTTTAATTGTCTGTATATTTTGTTTTCTCTAAATATTGATTGTAATTTATTTAATTTGAAAGTTATTTATTATTTTTAAGAATTTCACTTATACGTTAATTTCTTTTTAACAAACTTAAAATTACTAAAATGAATATCATTTTTAATAAACAATACCAATATATCTCTTAAAAATATGTAAAATTTACATAAAAAATATTTTTTAAATAATTAATTTTATTTTATTGACAAGTTTTTTTAAAAAAATGTTTTTTAGAGAATGTTCTTATATAATATTTTCATATAATATATATTAAACAGTTTATTTTTACTTAACTTTATTGTATATATTTTACAGCTACTTTAAAATTTTGTTTGGATGGTTATTCTAAATTTTGGTTTTGTAACTAATATAATTATTATTAATAAAATTATTATTTTGAAAGAGTTAAAATAAAGTATTATATTGGTTAGGTCTTATAGTTTATAGGCATGAAATAGTAAAATGATGAAAACTAATTTCCTCACAAAAACCTAAATCTATCAACAGCAATATTTTAATAAAAAATAATAATCAACGTGAAGTAACATGTTGAAAAACTAAAAAAAATTAGATTTTGGTTTTTGCTTAGAAATGGGTAGTTATTTTAAAAACTAGTTTCCCTAATTTATAGGGAATCAATTTCTTATAAATCTTGATTGGCTAAAAATTAGATTTTGGAAAAACAAAAACCAAAAACTACAAACAATCAATCTCTACATAATTTATATATTGCAGCTAACTCATTATCTATTAATTGTAGGTTGGTAAGAATACACCTTAGAGTACGTGAGGCAAATCAGGAAGTTATGCTTCTTTCATAATGCTAATGCATAGCGTGTATTAACTCAAGAATCATCATCTTTAGGTAAAGTAGCAGTAAACGATGTGGGCATATCTAATCCAAGGGCCACACAGTGTTTGCATAGTTTTTGTTTTTGATTTTGGCTAAGAGATTTGCTTTTTCTTATTATGCCAGTAGAACAGAAATTCATTGTGAATTACCAATTAAGACCATGATTAAAAAGGTTCTTAGAAGAGTTTTTAAGGAATGGGTCCCATGAATAGTATAAGAACAAACTCACTTGGTACCTTATGGCTCCTTGCACTCTATGACTCCTTAGGAATCTCGAGAGTCGGGAACAAGCTCACAATGTCTTCAAGATCTGCTACACTGAGTGAAAACGCCTCCACGTTTGTCACGCACCAAACATCTCTGTTGCTAAGCAATCCCTTTGATGGCATCTTTATCCTAGTCCCATCTGAAAATTTCAAAGAATATCCAGTTCCCATATGCAGTGTCATCTAAGATGTTTTGAGTTTTTTTTTTACAGAAAACATTGAGAATTATAAAGCACATAGAGTCAACAAAAGGATGTACATACCGGTGTTTCCAGAAGAGGTTTCGTGGCACCAAGTGAGAAGTTCTTCACCACAAACGTCTCCCTCTAGTAAAGGCGTAGTAGAACCGTCTTCTCCAATGCTCTCCATCTTACCTCTCACTATGAATACCATTTTATTAACTAAACCTTTGCGGACCAAGACCATGCTACTCTTTAAGTAAGTCCTCTGTTTCAGCCTCTCACGGATGGCATCTAAGATTGGTTCATCCATCTTCGAAAACATTCTCACCTGCAAAGCCATTAACTTTTTCAACAATCGAAGAGAGAGAGAGAGAGAGAGAAGGAAAGAGAGGCAACACTAAAGGAAATGAACTCTGATGTTTACCTTATTCTTGAGAACTGCGAAGAGATGTCGTCTTATATCTCTTTGAAGGTCATCAGGCATATTCTCAAAGAACAATTCTTCATTAACTCCTCCAGTGGAAGTCCAGTGGAACAAATCAGATTCTTGCACCCTCCTGAAAATATAGAAACAACTATTCAGTCAGCTTTACAGTTAATGATGAGACGACGTGGTTCTTCAGAATTCAACTTGAAAAGCGAGGAGGCATAGTTCACATAATACATTTTTATGCTTTCTGGAAACTGTCTATGGCTCATCCATTGATCCATATCACGCCTTCTTAGAGTCATTTCCGTATTCCTAAGGTGGACACAACATAGTCAACAGAGAGATCATCCATATATAATGTCTTGAGATATCTTCTTTTTACCTGCGGCCGAGAGACTGAAGGAAGTTCTGCATATTACCAATAAGAAGGGCAAAGAGGAAAAGCCCCAGTCCGATGATAGCCATGGTAAATAAGACCTCCCAAAAATAGTAACTTGGGACTTGGTTTCCAGCAAGCGTGCTGATTTGCTTTTGAGAGTAGTAAACAATTAACAATAACCCAAGAGTTCCACATTATGACAACCAATGCAAACTAGTTGAACAGTTGTTTTAAATTTGAATTACCTGAATCCCCCAGAAAAGAGAGTAACTGTATCTTGTGAGTATATTCGATTCATGGGTGAGATTGACTGCCTTCCAATAGATTCCATAATGAAAACCATTCTCTTCAAAACAAGCACTGGCTTTCACATTACCTTTCCAAGCATCTAAAACATCCCTATCGTATTCACTACCACAATCTATTAATTGTTCGCATGCATCATCAGAACGACCGCAAGCATCTCGAAGACATTGATTAACTCTCTGCAAGAGACAAAAAAAAAGGGAACCATGCAACGAGAAGAATCAATAAACCACTAAAAGTACAGATCTTGTGTTGGTTAGGACAAGAGAAGTGATTAAAGACATAAAAAGTATTTTTCAAAAAAAAAAAAGACATAAAGAATATTTATTTAATCTCTTTTGTTAAAACAAAAATATTTGGTTATATCTAACCTTTAGTTATATGTTATATATATAATATTATTAATAATTAATGAAAATAATAAAATATAATTAAAATAATTATGGAAACAACATTATAATACTGGATATGTACCTAAACAACACACTTGTGACCAAACATTAGGTCTCACTTTTAATAAATTTTTATTAATCTTCTTTCAAATGATTTGATAAATCAAATAATTTAATAAAATACTCAAATGATTTATGAAATCACATTCGAAATAATTATAACTGCTTTTTACAGGTTTAGATACTACAAAATAATTTCAATTAATAAAAAATCAATTAAATTAATATTATTTTATTTATATTTTTTATAAATATACAATTACATTCATTTTAAACTAAAATAAACTTTCATATTAAATTAAATATTTTATATAAATAAATGTTGAAGTCAAATTATTTTTATAATTAAATATTTATAAAAACTATATATCTCACAATTATTCAAATAAATTACACAGATTTTATTTAAAATTTATAACAAAAAGTTAAATAATTGAAAAATAAAATTAAGTTATATTATATAAGTTTCCTATTTAATATAAATATAAAATAATATAATTAGATACATTTTAAAATCCACTAAAAATAAAAATGTTAAAACATTTTAAGTTTGTAAATTAGATTTTGTTAAAACATTTCAATATGATTTAAAGCACATGTCTGAATCTAGTTATTTTTTTTTTTTTTTTAAAGTGATATTAGTTTGAAGTCAATGATACAAGTTTTGGAACTTTTGTCATACCTGCAGACCAAAAAGATACCAGCAAGAACCAACAATATGACCAGCAAGCATGAAGGTGGCAAGATTAATAAAAAAGTTATCCCAAGACGACTCAAATATGAACCCTGTTGGTCTTTGTCCAGCTAGAAGAAAAATAAGCCTATGTATCTTTAGAGTGCATTGGATAAGAACTACAATGCGTAAAAAGTTCTTTGTATCGTTTGCCTCAGATATGCCAATCACGTATGGTATTAGCCAAGCTATCAGTATCTGTAACCAAAAGAGAAAAGAGAAAGGAAAGATCAAAGGTAAACGAACATATTCTATTGATATTTTTTTAAACTGGTGTAGGTCTAACATTATGATACCTGTGGAAATGGAATCATTATGAGAAAGTCATGTATAAACTTTCCTCGAAAGTAACGACAAACAATTTTTATTGGATCATTAACCAACTGGCCAGCACCAACAACCGTAGACCCGGGAGCTACATATGCCAATCGGCACTGTAACAAAATATGAAATAGGAAGCAGTAAGCCAACATATTCTCTTATAACAAAATGAAAGCAAAAGGAAACACACCTGAAGCAGGATGTTAACCAAGTATAAAAGATCCGAAAAACATCTAATAGCTACAATTGAATTAGCCATCGGCCAATTGATCTTCATGCATTTGTCCTCCTGAAGTATGAAAGATGGTGGTGCTCAAGCGCAAGAATACTAAAACATGAGAATCCAAAGAGATATATCTCATACCTTATTGACTTCTATGGGGTAGAAAAAGAAGGGATCTACGAAAATAGAGAACAAGCATGAATAGGCAAAGAAATGATTCCTTTTCTGAACATCTTTAGAGTGAGGATTCATGATTCTGGGTAAGTATTTATCAATAGATGTAGCAAATCTCCTAGCCCAGCCTTTAGCATCATCATCCAGAGCATTATGGGACTAGCAAGATACATAAATACAAAGACTCGGTATTTCAACAAAATTTACTTGACTCTCAAGCTAAAACATTTACTTGACTCTCAAGCTGGTTGTAAAGAATATCAGAACAAGGTACCGTGGAATCAGAAGTGGCAGAAACTCTGGGAGTGGGGATTTGAGAAGCTTTGCAGTTGTAGTCATGATTCCTCTCAGGCTGAGAGGAGGAGGCACCAACGGAATCAGAAGAACCACCAGGAGGAAGAGAAAAGGGAGGCTCAGGACTGCGAGTAGAGGAAAGAGTTTCACTCATTTGCACTAATGGAGGCCGTCTCTGGGTCCCAACAGGATCTGTGTAGCCTAAAACAACAGAAGAAGTGTTTGCTAGTGAAATGCTACCTGACCTGGAAGTGAAAGGCCTTGTACGAGATGATGATGATGTGTCTGAAACTGGAAGCATGGGAACATCATCGTACTCGTCGGGAGAAGCCATTTCAGGACAAAACCTTGAGCTAGAGAAAGGTTTCAAGAAGACAACAAAGAGACCAGCATGCAATAAAGAAAACAATAAGCTACGGCATAAGTGAAGCACAGACAATAAAGAGTTATGAAAAATTGAGAAGGAAGGAGATGATGACTTGAGTCACTGAGTCAGTGTCTTTATAGTGGATGAATTAAGAAAAGTGTGGATACGAAAAGAAAAGCCACGTCGAGATATTTTTATTTTTTGAAACTTCACGTCGAGACATTTTGCCAAGACTGACTTTTCATTTCATAATTTTTATTTATAATTGTTTATTAACATGGACTTATTATCTAGACTGATTAATTCAATCATTTAGACTGATTCAATCAGTTGATGCTGATTTTTTAGCAAAGGCGGCCTTACGCCATGTAACGACTGATTCAATCAGTTAGACGTTTTTTCTCTATTTCAATGAAGTTGCGTTCCAAAAAAAAAAATAGAAATTGAGACATTTTGTGAAGACTGACTTTTCATTTCATAATTTTATTTAAAGAGATTTTTTTAGATAGTCCATTTTTGTTTATTTTTCACAAAAATAACTTTTAAGGAAAAAATGACCAAAATATATTTTTTAGAAGCTAAAAAATACATTTATATGCATTTATATCCTTAAGATTAACTAATTTAGAATTAAAAAGTGGGTTTGGAGATAAGGTTTCAAATTTAAAAAAAAAAATAATTATTTTGATCATTTTATTTTTCAAGAGCTATTTTTGTGACAAAAACTAAAAAAAAAACTATTTAAGATACTTGTCCTTTTATTCATAATTGTTTATTAACATGGACCCTTATTATTTGTTAAGTGGAACTAATTCGTCGGCTCAAAAGTGAGTGTGTGTACGACTTGTTTGCAGATATCTTACGTAGGTAATATGGCTGGTTCTGAACATAGTTTACTGAACCATTGACCTATAGTCTTCAAAATTTTAATTAAAAAAAATATATACAGGTTTTTAAATTTGTAAAAAAAAATTTTTATGTAATATCTTATTAAGTAGTCTATAAGAGCATCCACATCCATCAAGCTCTTACAGTGAATCTCTTATAATTATTATACTAATATTTAAAAATAATTTGATTGTATATTTAAATTTTAATTGTTGAGTTACTTACAAAAAGAAACATGGTCTAAATAGAGGAAAGAGAATGCAAAATGTGAGAATATGTTTTCACATTTTTTTAATTCTCTTTCCACCTTTTTATTTCTTTATATTATTTTGATCTTATAACATTTTTGAAAAATTATCCAATATGAATGTTTTAAGTTCAAAAATTCATGACTGACCATAATAAAAAGTTTATTTATTTATATACTCAACTGCCAATTTTGGCTTATATCATTTGAGATGTGTCAATTTTTTTATGGAATGTTTAAACTAATGTTATGTTTGTTTTTATATACAGACCTCGGGATACAAAAGTTTTAGAGTTTGCTTGGTTACAATATTGCATCAATATCTAAATGTTGAATCTAGATTCAAAATTTCTAATTAAATTAATTATTTAAATTATTAAATACTATTTTAAAATTGTAAATTCATGGTTATTCTGTCAGAAAAACGCAAATTCAAATTATTTTAAAACCGTAAAACCACTTCCAGATTTTATTTTTGAAACTTCACGTCGAAACATTTTGCGAAGACTGACTTTTCATTTCATATTTTCATTTATAATTGTTTATTAACATGGACCCTTATCATTTAATGTGGAAATAATTGGATGGCTACAAAATGAGTTCGTATACGTGTTTGCGGATATCTTATGTAGATAAGTTTATCTATTGATGTATTCAGCTGTCAATTTCAGGATTTCAGCTATATCATTGTAGTTGAGATGTGTAATTGTTCTCGGAATGTTTAAGCGCATTTTCAACAAAGACATTCATTTAAAATGGAAAATACCCTTAAAAATAAGGAAAATTTGGTTTTTTAAACAAAAGAAAAACACCATCTTTGTCTTAATTATCCCATATCCCATTGGGCTAATGTTTACCAACCCAAATTTGTCCTATAATTAATATAAACGGTGTGGATCAAAGAAGAGGAAGCGCCATAATCAGCGATCTCGCCTTGAGTTGTTAGCTTCTTCTCTCTTTTGAGAGCTTAATGGGTCACTACAAAACTCTTGTTAACCCTCTCACAAGTTTGTGTCCTTTTTCAAGGGTTGTAGTTTAGAAACAGCTGTTCGGAAAAACCATCTACGATCTACTTTTATAAAGCATGAACTGTCCAGTTACGAATTTAAACAAGCTCCTTCTATTATCTATACATACAAGCTCACCTTCAAAATCAATCATCCAAGGAAGCATCATTCATTACACTTCGCCATGCGTGAGAGACACTCACAACATACTGATCTTAAAAGACTACGGTCTGTTCAAGAACTTGTCGACTTGTGAATTCGTTGCAGCAGAGAGAAACTTCATACAAACAGGAGGATTAACTCCAGCTATAGCCAACACCGAGCTAGGCAGAGACCAAATCCCATCTCCACATATCAAACCAGAAGCCACAGCAGTCCCAAACGCTCCAGCCTTAGCTGCATCCACTCTCTCCCATGCGAAAAGTATCAAACTCCCCACACACATGTCAATAGCAAAGTAAGGTCCCAAGAAAAACGGTATAGCCATTGCCATTGGAAGAGGTACAAACCTACCCCACTTGCTCGGTAAACTATCTTTCACTATGTTTATAAGAATCGCCACACCAAAGAAGGCATAGCATAGGACTAGACATTCTCTCGGTAACGATGAGACACCTTCCACTCCTAGCTTAGCCATGCTTCGATACACGGTTGCAAACGGTGCAGGGTATTCACTGTTTGGAAGGCCTAAGTCATCAAAGGCGTTGTAGAACAGCCAGAACACGCATGGAGATACCACGCAACCCATTGCTGTTCCAATGACTTGGCTTATGAACATCGACCTTGGTGATGATAGTGTGAGGTAACCTGTTTTGAAGTCTTGTGTGAGATCAGAAGCTGTGGAGACTATGTTCATCATGACACCACATGCTGCTAGACCAGCCAGCATCCCACCGTGCTCTGAGCCAGCCCAAGCTCCGATTGTGAATATGGCTAGCTTTCCGTAAGTTGAAGCCAAAGACCAATCTGTGAGTCCAGCTCCATAAGCGTTGCAGAAAGCTAAGACAGGCGCGCTGATATAGATGACTAGAATGTAATACCATCTCAGCTGGTGGAACATGTGAGGGAGTATCGCTGTAGATGTTGCAGCTATTGTGATGTATCCTCCGATTGCAAACCAAGTGGGGATTTGGTCTTTGAGGAAGAACCTTGTACGACGTTGGTCATCATATGATTGCTTTGGTCTATATGGAGAAGCAGTTGGGTCTTCTTCGATGGTGAAGGATGTTCTTGAAGTACCTCGAAGTTGTACAAATAGTCCTGAAAGTGTCCGGCTCAGCACTTTGCAGAAGTTGTATAAACCATCTCCTAAGATTATAGCAACAGCTATGAACACCTGAAAGGAACAGCATTAACTTAAAGTAGGAGGTATCATATAGAGAATCAAAACGTTATGGAGAGTTTAGTTTACCTTGTAAGCCTGGAGACCATGCATGCTGCTGGATTCAACATCTGCAGGAAACCAATCTCCCTTTTTTGTTTCAATGAGAGGCCACATTATCCCCCAAGAGAGGATTCCTCCCAAAAGAACAGAGACGTTGATTATGTATGGGCATATCATCCCAACACCCACATATGTTGCTGAAAAATCAAAGTAGAACCTGTTTGTACATCAACATTGGGATTACTGAGAAACAAAACAATAAGTCAGCTTCAGTATATTGTTTTGTTGAGCTTTACTTGTATTGGTAAGCTTTGAGTCCAAATGTTGGGAAGTTGGAGAACCCACAATTGTCTCCTCCAGTGAAGAACCATTGGAAGAAACTCCACAAGAAGCTTAAGGAGAAGAATCTCCCCAACATCCTCACTTGTTTCCTGATGCAGAGAAGCAGCATAGAGTCAAAAAGAAAGCAGAGAAGTAGAAACTAATAAGCATAAAGTGAAGAAGTGAAAGGGGCAGTACTTGGCTAGCTTGGCCCCTTGAGGGGTATGAAAGCTGTTGATAAGATGAGCAGTTGCTGTACCACTTGGGTATGTTAGTTTGAAGTCTATTACCATTATCTGCAAATACATAGAAACTGATCTCTTCAACTCATTGTCCCTTTTTTGGTACACTTTAAGTGAAAGCAGGAAACAAAAACTGTGACCAACCTTTCGCAAGGGAACAACAGAGAAGAGACCAAGAAAGCTGACGACAAAGAGGAAACCAATAATCCAACCCAAGGAAGGGTCCTTGAAGCCACGGGAAGCATCTCCTGATTGTTTCGCAATCCGTTCACTCATGCCAAAGAGGTATGTCCCAAACCCTCCTGTGGTTTCATTTATTAATAAGCAAAAGCCATAACATAAGCAGAAAGGGAGAGAGGGAGAAGTTGTCTTCTTATATCATGATGTCACAAAACAGAAACATACCAAGTCATGATTATCACAAGCTAAACTATGGCTCAATATACTAATTATCTGATTCAGTATGAAGATGAGAGTGTCTTTACCGCTGAAGGCAATGCCTGAAGAAGCAACAACGCAGGTCTGAATAACAGTATTCTCCTGGCGAGTAAATGGCTGTTTCAAGTATCCAGACTTATAAAGCACCTTGGTCCATGTCTTTACAAAGAAGAATCCCAGAAGACCAGCAGAGACATTAAGCGATGGTATGATTCCTGTCGTGAGGTTAAGCTTCATAACAATGAAGCTAAACAAAATGCTTAGCATAAAGCTCACAACAAAAGCCCTCAAAGTCAGCTGCTTCTTCCATGAAGGTACTTCTCTGCTTTCAAAGATCTTCTCCACAGACTCATCCTCTTCATCTTCCTCTTCTTCAACATGTTTATTCGTCTCTTTCTCAGATTCTGGACTACACCCAGTTTCCTGCAACTCATGTTCCACAATCTGACCATCTCTGTCTGTATTTCTAACTCCCTTTCTCATCCTATCTCTCTCTCTCTCTCTCTCTAACGTTTTCTCTGTTTTTTTAGATCTAAAAGGTTGGTGGGAAGGGTTGATGGAAAGTATTATTGGAACGAGAAACAAAGCTCAAAGGAGTCAGTCAACTTTGGACTCGTGTTTTAACATTCTTTCTTTCTGTTACTTCATTACTTATTTAGGTTCTTTTGTCGGTATGTCTGTAAACAGCTAATTATTTAAAGTTTTAAGTTGTTAATAGTTTTAATTAATCAACACCATTAAGTCCCTTCTAAGTTCTAACAAACTCATCCATATCCAGTATGAATCTAATATATATCTTATTATATAAATGGTATTCCGAGTGCCCTCCACACCAGAAAGTGAAAAGAATGTAGACATTATTTGGATATCAACAGCAAATTATCTGGAGTTTAAGTTGTTAATAGTTTACTTAATCAACATCGTTAGGCCCTTCTAAGCTCTAACAAGTTCCCAACTCATCTATATCCAACAAGTATGAATATAATATATATCTTATTATATAAACGGTATATTGAGTGCTCTCCACACCACAAAGTGAATAAAAAGTCTAATACTTAGAAAAGATAAGACTAATTGAAGATAAGGAAAAGAATATTAATAACCAATGGTGTCTTTATCAACTCAAAATGGCATATATATTACTCGATATAACAAAATGAAAAAATAATATAGAGATGAGGACCAACTATAAATTATATATTCCATAAACAATATAGTCTACTTTACATGTGGGGACCATTTTCTTACAGATCTTTTAAAAACTTTTGATTTTTTTAAGAAAACACTACGAGACATAACGGTTGAATTTCTAAAAAAAATATATTTTCTTTTCTAGATAAAGATTTAATAAAATTTGTCATTTTTTTGGCAAATTTCTTTACAAAAAGTAAAATATAATATAATTGATCTTTAACCAGTGGAGCTGTGATTGTAAAAGTGTGAACATTGTATAGCAGGCCTTGAGAGCAGAGGTGCAACTTCGACTGGACACGTGGACAAACCTACGACTGGATCCGTCTCCATGCAGTTATATGACAAACAGAGCGAAACAGAGTCTTGTAGTTGAGAACCAGAGTTCCAAGGGAATCTTGTCAAGTAGTTATGTTGCAAGAAGAGCGTTTTTATCGTACCGTTGGATAAGCTTTTGACGTATTCCTCTGGAATGTCTCCTGTAAAACGGTTATTGTTCAAGAACAAAGACTCTGCTCCTGCGAGCGAAGGAGGTAACTCTCCGGAGATAAAGTTATGGCTCAGATCAACAGTGGACCCCTGAGGTAATGAAATGGCTGTGACGTTGGAGATTGCAGTGAAGTTGTTTCGTTGTAGGAACATTGATGAAGTTGTTGGACCAAAGAGTGAGTTAGGAATGGCTCCGGTGAATTGGTTCATGCTGAGATCGATGTATGTAAGCTCTGTCAATGGCGCCAAGGCATTGATTGTGCCTTGCATTGAGTTAGTGGAGAGAGATAAGTACCGGAGAGTGGTGGGGAAAGCTGGTGGGAGTTGGCCGGAGATTTGGTTCATCTTTAGGTCTAAGTGGAACAAAGGGCTAGAGACGTGTTTAAGGTTGTTGGAGAACTGATTCGAGGCTAAGACAAGGACTTTGAGTCGAGGGAGTGTAGTGAGAAACGGAGGGAGAAAGCCTGAGAGTTGGTTATAGCTAAGGTCAAGAGTGTGGAGGTATGAGAGAGATGAGAAAGAATTGGGTATAGGACCGGTTAAGCGGTTTCTGGTTAAGGAAATGACACGAAGGAGAGGGAGGGTATCGAACCGAGGAGGTAGAGGTCCAGTGACTAAACCGGGGTAGAGAACGAGTTGGGTTAAATGGGTTAGGTTGGAGATAGAAGGAGAGAGTGAACCGGAGAGGTTAGGGCCGAGAGATAAGGCGGAGACACGGCCGAGAGAAGTGCAAGTGAGACCAGAGAAGGAGGAACAAGGGTCAGGGATTGTGAAGTCCCAAGTTGAGAAGAAGGCTGAGCCGGGCATATCGGTTAGAGAGTCTCTGATGGATTTGAGCGCGGCTTGGTCTGGTGGAGCTAGTGAAGAGAAAGTGGAGTGGACGAGAGCGAGCAGTAGAAGGAAGAGGGTGTTGTAACTCATGTTTTTTTTTAGTATCTTCTCTCGTTGTCAAGTTTAGTTTGACGAGAGTTTTTTTAAAAGAGAGGGAGAGACGGTAATAATGAAAGACATTGAGTGTGTGTGATAGTGAGTGAATGTTAACGTTATGGAAAATATGTTGTTAATTTATTACTCTTGTCGGTGATATTGGCGGTTGTGGTCCCTTTATTCATTCAAATCTTCTCAGGAGGTAAATTTAAAGATAGACGGACGAGATTCCGTTTTTGGTTTTGGGATATATAATCCTGACCGTCAAACAAAAAGTGAGTAAGCAGCAATAAACCAACATTTTAATATAAATTTCGGTTTACAAAGTAATCACCAATATATCAATTTTCATTTACATTAGATTTGATTTTGCTTGAATTTGTTTGGCATGAAAATATATAACACATCGATCCAATTCTTGTACTAGATTAAAACTTGTTTCAACTTTTCCATGTTATTGCTCACCTAGCTATTACTTTGAAAATTGGTTGCCTACTTTTTTTTTGTTTTTTGAAATTCGGCTACTCAACTAAACTAGCACATGGAGTATAATACTAACACATTAAAGTTCTAAAAATATCACCTATCAATATTCTAATAACACATTTAAGTTCTAATAAAGTTCTAATATCACCTATAATAATAACACATTAAAGTTCTCGTAATATTTGTTGGCAAAGAAAAAAATATTACCTATCGATAAACAATTTAGGATGTTTGTAACTAAGAGTGTAAGACCAAAATTATCTAATTGTTAGTCCAATTAGTGGACATCAAACATCCAATAATTAGTAACTAATCATACTATACGTTTTTTCAACATTAACTAAACTACTTTAAAATAAACATCGATTCAACAAGTCAAATTGTGAATCATAATCAAAATAAATCATAGTTGACCGCAAATTTCCAGCATTTCGTATAAATTTATCTCGTGATTTTTTTTACTTTTTGTTTTTGATATATGTTTGATCATAAATTTACATTGTTAAAATTTACGTGGAAAGTGAAACCCGTTCATTCCGTATATACACCATATGCTATACGGTTAAAATGTATAAATCTATATTTAAAGTATAAACCTGGTTGATTTAATACGAATACATATTACATTGCACTAAATTTAACTAATTCAGTATTAAAATAACGTTATCAATCGGATTTTAATAGAAAATGGGTGGTTCGATTTCGGTTTAAAAAATTTCAACTCGATTTTCAACGTCCATAAAAAATATAATGATGACGAGAACCATTATTTTTAGCGGGAAATACAAAACAAGACTCGGACACTCCCAAGTCCCAACAAAAATATTCCGTGAGGCAAAAAATAAAAACAGAGAGACATACTTTTCTTGTTCTGTAATACTATAAGTTAGATCCGGTTAGACCGTTGAGTCTCCAATTTCTCTAGAAGACTGCTCGTAACTATCATCTTCATCAACAACTGGCCGTGTATCCGCCGCAGAATCATATCCCTGAACAACAAGCACCGACGCAATAGTTGTAAACTCCGACGACGACAAGTAACGTCCAACTGGTCCTAACTCCGGACAGTCCGTACTATTAACCAACGGCATAACCGCTGCGTTTCTCCCGACAACAAACAGATTACACTTGCTCGTCGCTTTAAGCGTCGCGTTGACATCATCTTTGCTCTCAACGACTCTCTCCTCGTAAGCCAACGACTCATTACCTCTTGGATCGTTCATCAACTCCCTCAAGAACTCTTCATCGATCTCTTTCTCTTTATTCTCATCTCCGTCTTCTTCAGCTTTCTCGAACCTCTTTAGTGTTCCTCTAGCAGCTACGAACTTGAGAATGGTGAGTGTGATCCCTGGATGCTCCACCATCTTCATCCCATAGGCGAGAGCTTCTCTGTCGTCTAAGCCTCCGAAGAACGGAACAACGATCTTGTAATCAACCTCGCTGGCCACGACGTGTGAGGTTCCTCCGAGTCCTCTATCCACAAGAATCCCGACAGAGCAAGGAGCTTGTTCTAAGACACGTTTGTTCACTTCGTGGAACGCGTGTCCTATCGACTCCATTACTCCGTCCATTCTCTGATGCTTGTGGAACGGAAGGAGAATCATCGCAACTCGTTTCTGGTGGGCACTTGTGCAGATATCCTCGTGGATGGTGCTGAGGTCAGAGATTGCTGTCATTGGTCTAACTGCTACAGCTCGGAGATGCTGGTAACCTTCGAAGGCTATCACCATCTGATCCGTTGATCTCTCTACCTTGTTCCAGATCGGGAGACCGTTGTACCGAGCTTTGTGAACCATAGCGATCGCTGATGACCGCTCAGAGAGTTCCATAAGATGCATTGCGTAGACGCAGAGACGTCCCTTTTGCCCTGTTCCTCTTGATGACTCGATCAAGTTGATCAATGTAGGGATGTTGCGTGTACTGTGGAAGCAAGCAAGCATACGCAACTCCGAGTCATGGTCTTTTCTTTGGATTGTTCTATGCTTGTACGGTGCTCCTTTTCTTGCAGGCTTGTAGATCGCTAACAATAGTGGTGTTGTAATGAACGTTGTGACCAATGCCATTAGGACTAAGATAGCAAACACTTGATCATTCAACACCTTCCTGTCTTTACCGATGTTTAGAACAATAAGCTCTACTAAGCCTTTGGTGTTCATTAAGACACCAAGTGCCATAGCTTCTCTGAAAGGAACCTTACATAGCATCGAGGCCCCAACGGTTCCTACAATCTTCCCAAAACAAGTTGTGAGTATGACAAGAACTAGAAGTCCCCATGATTGTGCACCTCTGATCGTTGTCACATCGGTTTTTAAACCGCTTGATGCAAAGTACAACGGTAGGAGAAGCCCTGAGACAAGATCCTCTATCTTCTCAGTCAAGATTCTACAAAACGGTCCTCGTTTAGGAGTCACTATACCAACCACAAACGCTCCAAACAGCGCGTGTATCCCAATAGTGTCTGTCAGAAAGCTTGCTGCTAAAACCAAGGTTAAAGTGACACAGACATAGAGTTCCTTCACAGGCTCTCCTTCAGGACAACGTTTAGCCATAAAAACAAGAATAGGTTTAATTACCAAAACAGCAAAGATCACAAAACCAGATCCAGAGAGGAGAACCCAAAGAGGTACAAGAGGAGAACTGTCATCTCCTGAGAGAGCAATGGCAAGTGCAAGGAATATCCAAGCTGCAATGTCATTGACTCCAGCTGCAGACATGGCCATGCGTCCAACGTCGGTTGTTAGAAGCTTTAGCTCAGCTAAGATACGAGCAAGCACAGGGAAGGCAGTGATTGATAAGGCAACACCCATGAAGACTATAAACGGAAGCTGATGGACTCCTTTGCTTATGGTGGAGCTGAGAACAAAAGATGCACCTACACCTATTATGAAAGGAAGTGAGATCCCAGCTAAGGCTATCAGCAGTGACTTCTTTCCTGTCTTTCTGATGGCTGCAAAGTCAAGCTCAAGCCCTACTAGGAACAAGAAAAACAGGAGACCAAGGTTTGCAAGCGTGTCTAAAACCGTCATGCTCTTCTCTGGGAAGATGGTGTCTAGATACGCCTTGCTTCTTCCCAAAGCAGTAGGTCCAAGCAGTATCCCTCCCTACAGAAACCATGTATCATCATCAAAACGTTTTAAAGAAAGAAAAAAGAATGTGAAGGAGACTTACAATGATCTCAGCAATGACCCGGGGCTGTTTGAGAGGTTTAAGAAGGTAAGCTAAGAGCCTTGTAAACACAACCACCAAGCAGATCTGTAGGATGAGCAGAGGAAGCGCGTAATCAAGAGGGTTTTCGTTTTGGAAGGCTCCATTAGAAGTAGCCTTCATTGAAGTCGGGCAGTTCCCTGTAGCGTTGGGGCTAGCCATCCTAATCGAGATATAACTTTAAGGGCTTGATGATTGGTCGAGAAAAACAACACTGCTTCAACTTTTAATAACACCTTGGCTGCTCCCTCATTGCATTTCCAAGCGAGGAATGTCTTGAGCGTTACAAGACAAGAGAAACAAGAACTATTCTGGTATGTCTCTCTTTGTCATGAACAGAATCAACTACAAGAAGTGAGGATATAAAAGGGGAGAAAGAGAAAACTAATAATGTCAACAGTGCTAATAATAGAAAGAAGAGAATGAAGAGGACATACCAGCTCCAGGGTAAGCATACACCTCGCACTTGTTCTATTTATAGACTGTCAGTTACTTAACTTCCAACCAAATCGCATCTCTCCTTCACATAGCTGCCTAGACTAGGCCGACATTTTCGTCTCTGTTTACTCTGTTTGTCCTAAATTTTGCAAGCACTTGTACATGTCTCCTCAAAATATTGAGCATTTTGATGTCTTACTTTTCGAAGATCCTTAAACATAAACTATTGTCACTTATATTAGTGTATGTGCATTAGTTAGATGATACATAATATTTGAACATTCATGAGATGTATAAAAGGAGTAAGAACTGACCACATATATATAATGGAGATTTATCTGGTGGATGATCAAACATATGGTTTAATCTGTGAAGGGGTACATATTCCTCGCAGGAATTCATTGTGCCAACACTATTTGTAACTTTACCACCTATATAAAAACACCACTCTCACCAACTCTAATGCAATGCAATGCAATGAATTGACTCAGGTTAAGCTTCGTTCACAGTTTTCCCCACAGCTATGTACACGACTGGCATATCCAGGTCCTGCTATCCCATTCTTCTTCCTCCGAGACCTAACCATACTGTTCAGAAACCTCAAGGGCCAAGTCACCACTCAGGTGCCATCTCCAACCGTCATGGTCATAGGATCTGAGCCTGAGTGAGAACCCTTCAGCTTCAAATAGAGAATACCAGCAAGGATTCCACCTAAATGCCCAAGAAACAAAGCCCTTGGCCCAAGCATCTTCACTAGAATCAGCTCTGCCCAAGCGGCGTACTTTGTTAGGACTAGGATGCCATACACGCTAGTGTAATCCTCAGCCTGACTATTGAGGACAGCGTACCCGCTTCGTCTTCCTATGACCTATCCCTTCAACAAAATCTACATTGCTTCGAAATGATTATTTACTTCTGATCCAAAAAAAACAAACTCTCAGTTAAAGTCTATCTAGCAGCTTGGTGGTCTTGTATTGTACGAAAACAATTCTCCAGACGCTTCTTTTGCCCAAACAAAACCTAACTACCTCTGCTCGAGTTCAGTTAAAATTTTATCAAAACCCTAAATAACCAAACCGAAATCAAACCAAACTTTAAATTAAACCTATATGCAAACCCCTAACACGTGGGATCCACCAACGCTTAATTAAACTCTTTTTAAGTTTGACTCTTCAACTTTTTGTCTGCTTTCTTAATTACGCAAATCTCAAATACTTTCTCTAGTTTTAGAGTTTCAATGCAAAATTTAATAATAATATTTATGGTTAGGTGTATAAATAATTATTTTTTAATTTTAGAAATATACAAAATCATATGTTTTTTTAATATGTGTGCATAAATTTAAAACGACAAGTAAAATGAAACGAATGAAGTAACATTTTATCCTTTTATGATTTTTTCCACTGTTAGATTACTGGAGATGCGTCACAGTGATGCTCAAATCGAATGTTACTCGAACAAAAATCGTATACAAAGAAAAGATAATCACACAACATTGAATTAATCAAAGATGGCTCTCATTAATTGTCATCAGCTTTAGGCCTTGTGTTAATAAGCATCTTGCGAAGCATAGTGTTCTCATTCACCAAAGTAGAAATCTTCTCCTCAAGCTGCTCATTGTTGTTCTGCAACTCATTAGCTCTTGATTCCAAATCACTCACATACACTTTCTTCCTCTCCCTCGCTTGTTGAGCTGATACTCTGTTTCTCAACAATCTGAAAAATCACATTCATCATTTTCTTTCTTTTTCACTACATTTCAGCTGCATAACTTTAGTAAAAAAAACTAGTTACATCACTTCCTTTTTCACCACTTTTCAACTGCATAACTTTAGTAAAAGACTAGTTACATCACTTCCTTTTTTACCACATTTAAGCTGCATAACTTTAGTAAAAGACTAGTTACATCATTTTCCTTTTTTTACCACATTTCAACTGTATGACTTTAGTAAAAGGCTAATTAGTTTTACCTCTTGAGGCTTCTGTATTCTTTATCCACTGGGTTTCGTCCACGGCGGCGCTTAGCGGTGGAGGTTTCATTTTGGGTCTGGTCAACATCTGGATTGTTGACTCCGTCCTCTGCGCTGCTGCTTTGAACACCTGTTGAACCAGCTGCTTCCATGTCGGGAACCATCAACAACTCTTCATCACTCTCCTCTGAAACCCACAAACCAAATATCCCAGATTGTCACTTAAAATAAGAAGAAAACAAAGCAACATTTTCATTTAAAAGACTACCAGTTTTGTGCTGCTTGGGGGAAGAAGAGGAACCCAAGTTCCCATAGGGTCGTTGAAGAGACATCAATACAGTATTGTCTCTTGAGATTTTGATGAAGACCAGAGCAGAGAGAGTAAGAGGTTATAGAGAAAATCGAACCGAAGACTTTTTCTCTCTTCTTGGGGACCACGGAAAGTCTTAAAACCAATCAAACACCAAAAATCTTGAAAATGTTTTGTTTGGTCTATGAAAGAACACGTACGTTTGTGCAAGACCACAAGTGCAAGAGCTGTAATCCAATGGCTCAAAATAGCAGACCATATATAATGTAACTCCGTTATCCTTTCTCATTACAGACCTGATTTGAAGTTCTTAATTGATTGTTCTGTTTTTGCATTTTAAGTTTTCGGTCATGATTTCTTACGGAAACAACCTTTATTGACAGAGCGTGTGGTTTTAAGAACATTATCATTGTCCACAGCATACAAAGGTACTTAACAAACAAAGTCAGATACTTACTAGAGCCACAACTACGTGTGTATATGTTTGCATGGCGTTAAAGAAGGCATGCACAACAAACTCATCATGTATATACATCGTTTCTATTACTTGCTTTAAAAAATATTTATTTTGATGGTTTATGTATTTTAACTCATTTTAAAATCCATATATAATTTACAAATCCAAGCACAATTAAAATATTTTCAAATTTTAACATGTGAATTTTAATTAATTACTAGTTTTAATTAATTACTAATTTTAATTAACTAGTATAAAGTATATTTGACAAATAAATTGTGAATCAAATTCATTAGTAAATCAATATGATTAAATAACACATGATTTGTATTAGGATTTATAAATCATGAAACTAATAACACATGATTTCAATATAAATTTTAGAATCATAGAACCAATAACTCTAAATTTAGTTTGGATTTCTAAATTTATTAAAATACACAAACCAATAACCCACTTAGCTTTATGTTGGTGACAATGACAAATTTACAAAAAAAATTGTTGGTGATTAAACCATCACCAACTCTAATCTATTTTCTAATCCAAACTCAGTGGTTTTAATATTATTCTATTTCCAATTCTAAAATGGTATAAAAATATATTTACTATAAAATAAAATAATCTAAATATTTTTTGTTTATCACTTTATTTTTATTCCAATATAGAATACGACTGGAGTAAAATTTAATTTCATTTAGAGTTTTCCATTTTTTAAATAGAATATTACATTAGAAATATTGCTTCTTGAAAATCTTCTTCTTTAGCGCTCTTAAAAATAATACAAAAATAAGAACATAGATATATAATTTTTAATCGTACTATCTTATAGATTCAGGACAACTACACATACAAACCTATGTATGGCCTGTCGACCGATCGATATATCTTCCCGGACCCATTACTGACGTTTGGTTTGTGCTCTTTTTACTCTTTCTTCTTTAAATTGGATCATGACTCATGAGTGATGAGTATATGTATTACTCAAAGGGACCCCGTGCCCTAAAATCAATTAAATTATTTGATGTCACTTTTGTCGAAGTACTATCCAAATGATTGATTTTCATCAGCAGCTAGAAAACGTTCATTTTGTCTGTAGGACTGTATACGATTTGATTATATGTTGTTTGCAAACGTGGAGATATGATTGCATCTTTGTCTATGCATGAACTTATCATGATAATGATCTCTCTTGCTGCTTTGACTTAGAAAAAAAAAAAATCTCTCTTGCCGAAGCTCAGACTTAATTTCCAGGGAGCAAGTCCACCGGCGACACGCAAGCTCGATATAACTCTTGCTATAACCTTTTGGTACAATACTATGGCATGCCTCTATGTTACTTCAATACATTATTTACTCTACGATGGTTAGAATCAAAGAAGTAAATGAACCACGTACAATGTACAAATCATACTGTGTTTTTTCTTCTTCTTAGTTAGCATGCATGCTAGCTCGGTCCTAATATATCAAGAGTTTCTGGCAAACTTTTACTTATGAATTAGAACATTTTCAGTATATTAATTTATTTATAATATTTTCACTTGATTAGCTCTAAAATGCAATTGAGATTTTACTCAATTTTATTCTATTTTGACAAAAAAAAACAACTAAAATACTTATATTTTGCATATTAATAAAAATAAAATATGGTATATGGTTAAATAATATTTTATTCTAAAATAAAGTTTTGTAACACTTGGAACATTTCATTGCAAGAATGCATGTTAAACATCCCAAGAACCAACAAGTTCATGTAACATGAAGGAAATAGACAGAGAGCGCCAAAAGATCCCTAAACAACATAACTCCATAAAATACAACAACGGTAATCTTCGGACCAACCATAGAGTGTATAGTAGAAAATAGAGTTTCAGTAGAAAAGCATATGACTAAACTATCTTCTTAATATGCAAGTCAGGAATAATTAACTCTTTGGGCTTGTTGTATAAGAAAATAAAATAATTGATTATACTAGACTTAATTATTACAAGTATAAAGAGGATTAGACATTCATCATTAGACTACTAGACATTATAAAGTAAATTATATCGAAATTCTCCTAAGAAGGATCCCTAGAGACCAGACATGCATGTCCATAGACAGATCGTATAGTAATAATTCATAGGAGTCTTAATTATCCAACATTCAAGGTAGGCTTTATGACAAAGTAACTAGTATTAGACTACACTGTTACACTTCCCATGATGATTCTAGGATCTAATATTATTATCAATACAGCCAATGAACACTATGTGATGTAAATGTATACTTTTTATTTTTTAAGTTATTGTAAAGTATAAACCAATGAATGAATTTTGGACACAAAAAGGTAAAAGATTGGGCTCCTAAGAGAGACAATCCAGAAAGCTAAAGAGACATTAACAGGAAACGTATATTTAAAGAAAAGAACACTGTCTGCTCCACAAAAACAAAATACACAAAATTTATCAAGTCTCCTTCATTTTTTTATTGTTTCCATGGTCTGTAACATTAATGTGTCACAAAGACAATTGAGTTTTCTTATCAACAGAATGGTCTAAAACTGATCCCCAAGTTCATAGTGTATAGACCCAGTTTTCAAATATTGATGCAAGAAAGTGAAAGTGAAAGTGATGTGATGCTCAGTTTCTGTTTAAGGCTAGACAATAAAGCCTTTTGGCCCTTTATCTCTCCTAATTAAAGAATCTGAGCAGTTGAGAAATTAAAATCAAAGCCTTAACATTTTATCTCCAACACCATCTGGACACACCTCCCTTGGATTTCTCTTTTTTATGGAAACTTCGAATCTTACATGTAAACAACTATCAAAACCATTATCTTATATTTTTACTATTAAACAAGCTTCAAAGATTTAAACATATGAATGTAGTATCTAATCGGGTAATTATAACAGTAGTTATCAAAAATCAATGTGTGTTCATATATAGAAAATGTTTAAAGTTCATAGCTAAAATGGGGAACCCTTTAGCTTCTAGTATTTATTTATATTAAAGTTAAAAGTTAAATAAAAAATTGATTAACTTAGATATTATAATAAAATCTACGCAATCGCATCACCTACTAGTCTCTTGTTGTTTACTAAGCAGATAGATATATAGAAAGAGAGAGAGACATGAAGAGCACTCTCAAGAGAGAATACAAGGAATGATGGAGTTACAGTTGTAGGTGTGAGGTTACAGCTTCAAGGTCTCATCAATGGAGATTTGTAACTCTTATTCCTCATCCTCTGTCGACAGTACTAAGCATTCACATTCTGAATCTTCCGTTAATCTCTCCCTTAGCCTCACCTTTCCCTCTACTTCTCCACAAAGGTCTTCTTCTCCTCACAACTCTGTTTTTCCTCTGTTCTGTTTTTGCTCTGTTTTTTTTAGTTCACATTGTTTGTTTGTTTGTTTGTAGAGCGACAAAACAAGATTGGCCCCCGATAAAACCTCGTTTAAGAGATACACTAAAGGGTCGTCGTCGTCTTCTTCAACGCAATTACGACACATGTCTCTTTGTTAAGGTTTATATGGAAGGTGTTCCTATTGGGAGAAAGCTCGGTCTTTCCACATTCTCAGGCTACGAGAGTCTATTAGCAAACCTGTCTCACATGTTCGATACTTCAATTATCTGTAAGTACTTCTTGAAAGCAAAACATTCAACACTTTGAAGAATGTCCATATATACATTGTCTTTGGTTCTAACAGGCGGTAATCATCGAGATAGAAAACACCATGTTTTGACATATCAAGACACAGATGGAGATTGGATGATGGTCGGAGATATTCCATGGGAGTAAGAATCTTGAATCTTGAATCTCCCATCTGACGTATTGATAATGTTTCTTATTTTTGTATATTTATCTCTGACATGATTATATGTTTTTTTGTTCAGAATGTTTCTTGAAACTGTGAGAAGATTGAAGATCACAAAACCGGAGAGGTGTTAAAACTTGGATTGTTCGGTAGATTTAGGCATTGGTGAAGAGTTTTCATGCGGGACAGAGCTTTTGGATAATTGATGCATATTTTTATTTGACACCTTTGAGTGTTTTTTATATAAATAAATCACTGTCCAAGAGTTTTTTTTTTGTTGGTCTGAATAATAATAATGCTCAAATACATTTTTTACATGTTTGAAATCGTGTTCCTTCGGATGTGTACATGAGCATGAAGAAAACACGAACGTTGTTGGGGAGCACTCTCTGAAATGTGCCTCCTCGTCTTTCTTGTTCATTTCAATTTACACCAATTTGCAGTTTTAATGACTTAAACCCGTTTCAAGTCCAATATATGCTGACTAGAAAGCCCGTTTAGAGCCCAAAAAAGTGATGAACGAGATTTTGAGTGATTGAATATGGGGTTCTTACAAAGTTCTCTTCAGCGAGTCACACGCTCGACTAGCTTATCATTGTCCATTGAACGAGATTTTTGAACTACAAGAGTCTGGTTTTACATGCCAAATTAAAAAAAAAAAGTGATGACAAATTCCTTTCATAACAAAAGTTGTCCATGATCTTGACATTAACAGTAAAGAATTGGATGTTTTATGAACCAGTGGTGGGTCTGCTAACAGATGAGGAAATTGATTTGCTTGAAGCCAGAGAAGAAAGACATGCAAGGCAAAAAGTTTCTGTGTGCATGTATATGTAAATTGTTGTTGTACTATGCTTAACTGGAGTTTATAATCTTATTAGGAAGGAAAAAATTTCTTCTTCTATTTTTTGAAAAAAAATCAATTATAAAATCTTTGGATTCTTACAACGTATTAAAAGACAAAAATATGATAAAACACTTATTCCCTCCGTTTCATATTACTTGTCGTTCTAGGTTTATTCACACATATTAAGAAAACATATAATTTTGTCTATTTCCAAAATAAAAATACAATTACCTATACACTTAACCACATTTCAACCAATAGAAAAATAAAAACACAATTACCTATGAATCTTATTAATGAATTTTGCATTGAAACTCTAAAATGACACTTATTTTGAAACGAAAATTTTTCCTTATAACGACAAGTAATATGAAACGGAGGGAGTATTATAATAGATGCGAGAAAACAATGCAGATGCTAAAACACAATAAGTAAAAGACACAAACATTTAATATAGTTCATTAAATTGGCTACGTTTATGGACAAACTGGAATTTTATTATTTTGTGGTAATTTCAGCGAAATTCCCATGTTGCCTAATGTTATCGGGTTATACCAGATCTAAGGCATATCAACAACACTTAATCCTCTACTCATTGCATCAGATTCGATAGTATAAAACCTGGTGTGTGTAAAAGTCTGAGTTTTGGTTTAGAAACCCTGGTAAGGTGAAGCACAAGTTAGTGTGAAATGATGAATCTTAGCTGAGTTTACCTCAAAGGGACATGTTAGGTTTGCAGAGTTGAGTGAGACCATCTCTTGATTAAGATGTTTCCCAAACTTTGAGCATGTTAAGAATTTGAGAGAGAGAGAGAAAGAGTACAAAATTTAATTTAATGAAATAATAGAAAAAAATAGAAGAGACTCAGAGGACAAGGCACGTTGTGAGAATCAAGTTCTCCCACTTGAGAGTTTAATAAGATCTCATCATCAACCATTAAACTCACTGTCGATATACGGTCGTACTTTTCTTCTATTCTCTTTTTTTTTCTTTTTCATTTGCTTGTTCAATGATTGGGTCCCCTCTAAGCTCAAGCTGCTGTCATCTTAATTATTTCTTCTTTATTCGACAATTAAATTATTGTTTCTTGGAAGTTTTGTAATATTGTCTGGAGATTATTGATCAGTTTTTTGTTGTGTAATTATGAGTTGTACTCGTGCCCTTATAACACTATCCGTGAGGTACATCTCGAATCGGCAGAGGCTTGAGTAACAATTACATAATATTATAATATGTAAATCAATTTTTTGTAAAAAAAAATATAAATATTTATATTTAAAATCTACCCGAACGGGTATCGGAACAGTAAAATCCGGTGACCGGGAAACAGTGAAAACTAGGTTACATGAGATTAGCAAAATGAACAACAAAAAGATCTAAGCAGTTTAAGAGTGATGGTCCATCAATATGTAAATCAAATTGATGAACAAACGAAACTTGTATCTATTAAAAAACGTATATGTAGTTATCTATCGCCATATTATAATTAATCTACACGATGTTATTGATTAGGGATAAATACCTTAGATGCAAAAAAAAAAAGTATTTAAGTTTTACTAGTTTGTTTTTTGTGTTTTCTTTTCTCGACTAGGTTTGGCTAGTAATAAATTAACTGAATATATATTCATTTTTTTCTCGATGTGATCAATTTTTTTAAAAAATATATATATTCTGAATCTAACGAAACTTGAAACTGATTTAACAAAAGGAAGATAGGGTTGCCCATCTCTAATTTAGGTTATAACTTATAGTTCATTTCTCTTTGTGGTTATAACAGAATTGTTTTTTTTTTTTTTGAGACTGAATTGTTTTTTTGTTGACTAAAGCAGGGTAATGAATGAGCGTATATCATTCAACTCTTTGTGTCTGTCTAAAGTTAGAAACGTCAACTCAGTTGATAGTGTGTGTGAATTGTGAGACATTTCACCGAAAATGCAAAGGTATTATTAACTTCGAAGAGAATGATAGAATACATATCATAATTCATAATCAATCACAATAATATAATTTTTCCTTTCTCTGAGTAATAATTTAACTCATGTGTAACTTCGGTCAACACACATGGCTTTTACATTATGGAGAACTAGTTCTTAGGTTCTTAAACAAATATAACGCTAATCATATCATACAACTTAATGATACAGAACTCAAGAAAGACATTTTCTCTTTTAAAAAAATCCCACTGTAACAGAATCACGTGGGTTATCAAAAGAGGAAAGAGCAACATCTAAATTCTCGACGATAATTCGTCGAAAAAAGGTTCACTAGACCTTACAAAAGAGACATGAAAGGGTAAACTATAGGAAGAAGAAAAGGAGAAGGAGGTGAGATCCCTAAGGAGGGCTTATACCACTTTTGATATTATATGTACAAAAAGCAGATAAGAAAACCATTTGTTTGGTGTTTGGTTTTGGGGTTAAGAAGTGAGGTTATTAGAGGAGTTAGATTTGTCGAGAATAGACCACATGACGAGAACATCGTCGTATCCACAAGCCATGACTTCTCCTTGAAGCTCTCTTACCATCCTCCTCTCGTGCTCTTCCCTCACTTTGGCATCCATTTTTCCACCGCCGCAACCTTTTCTTGGCGATTGCTGAGGTTGGTTGAAGAGTGTTGCTGCCTTCTTGAATGGTGTTGCTATTGTTTTCTTCCATGATGCCATTTTAGTTTTTGTTATGTTTACTCAGTTCTTGAAATAAAGGAATCTTTCTCAGAGATTCGGATTGATAGAGCTCGAGAATGACTTGTAGGTGTATTTATACACATCCTCTTTTTTTCTCTCTTGAGATATACTATTATAATGATTTTTATTATTAATAAACAAAAGAGTGATTAGTAATGCTAAACTAAAGCAAAGGTGAGGGAGAGGCAAGATCCGCATTAAGAGCTTCCAAGAAACATTACTTTTTTTTGCTTATACCATCATTATCTTCGGTCTGGGGTTCTTAGATTCAGATAAGAGATGATCCTTAACTTTTCTTAATTTTTAACTAAGAAAAACTAAGAATCGTCTTTTAAATAAGAGATATAAAAACTGTTTCTTAGCCGAAAAATATAAAAAATATATATCAAATCATGAGTTATGAATCTTAATTGAGATCAGAGATAATAATATCCTTATTTACTTTTTGTTATCCATTTAACCTCGTTTAGGCCTCTCTCTACCCTCCCACATGCCACCCCACGTGATATATTCTTTTCTTGCTTTTTTTTTTGTTTTACCACACACATTATCTCTGGCTATATCTCTTTTACATTCATGATGGACAAGTTGTGTGTAATATCATGTAACCAAAACAGATCGAACCGAACCAAATCAATACATATGAGAAGCCGATGAAGTCAAGAGTTTGCCTTTTCCAACTCATTGGAAATGAGTCAGAACCACTGTCAATTAAATCATCAAATACTTACTGCATTTTCTCATTCTCATCCACTTCATTCCAACAGTATCTATTCTAATGTGCACATCTCCTTTTTATTTATTTATCATCCATCTTCACATCAATTTCTTTCTAATTGCTATCTTCATCAGTAGCTCATCTAGCAAAGCAATAATTTCATGAGCGAGAGATAGATATGTGGGGAATACAATGTACGGTATTTCGAACTTAACTATTATGTGAAGCACATGTCTATCTATCTACATCACTGCTCAAAACGGCAGCGCTTCAATAACTGTTTATATTGTTGAAAATATCGTATAAAGAATCTTTATATTAATCGATAAAACTATACAAATATAAATATGCAGGTACCAGTTATATCAATTTAATAATCCACATCCAAAAAAGAATTGTGATTAAGTTAATTATGCTAATTCATGTTGAGTAAGTAGTCAAATTTGGTGGTTAGAAAACGGTAAGAATGTATAAAATTTGGCGAACCAATGATTTAGAGGATTGAGGTGGGCACAGATTGTTCAGCAATATCCATGTGATTTCCACATGTTTCTCTGCTTCTTTATCTCTTACCTTCCGTTCTACAACCTCTAAATATAATCATATATACGTAGTATTTCTCTTACTCGCATATATATATCATATATAATTTATACACTTAATATTATAAATGTATAGTTTTATGCATAAAATTTAACACAACTTTTTCTTATTTTTGTTTTTCAAGTTTTTTTTTTGATAATATAAATCCTGACCTGTTGTTGATTATTTTTATTAAATAAATTTGCATATATTTGTTTCAACTATTGTTATATTTTTTTTGTTTAATATATTTCGTGTTTAAGATTTAAGGAAATGAAATTATTTTATGGTCAATTGGATCACAAGCTCAATACAAAAGGGTTGAATTCAGACGCCTTTTTCATATGTACGATACAATACATTTATGTTTTGTTTAAGTGAAAGGAAACCCAAGTGGTAAAATTAAACGTACCTTTAAAGTAATGTTTTGTTTTTCTTCTTTTGATATTGATTTTAAAATTAATAATTGCATCAAAAGCATCTTCTGCATGAGAGGAACAGTGGCAGTGCATGTATCATCTTCTCGTTACAATAGAATCTATTGTTTTAATTAATTAAAATCCTCTTACATGTAATATATTTTATTTTTCCGGAAATATAAAAACTGAAACACATCCTTTAATTTGTTTATAACATCTCACATGACAGCCAACAGACTCTGCTCATTGGTGCGTAATTATTTTTCTCTTTCTCTCAAACTTTTTTTTTTTTTTTTTTTTTTGAATGAATGTTAAATTTATTCAAGAAAAAAAATTTATTTAAATTTAAATTATATTATAATATCAAGAAAATATATAAATATTGTAGAACATGATTTGGTTCGTGGTTCTATGATCACACATTCGGAGGTACCCTCCAGACACGGTGGATTTAATCAAATGGTGATAACTTTTTTTGAGGGGTTGATAATTGGTTGTAACTTAAAAAAAAAAACTTATTGATGCGTATTTTTCCTTTTACAATTTTTATTCCTTGTCACATTTTAAAATTTGTGATGATAATTCATAGAAACAAGACAAACTCCTGCAACTTACAGAATTTGAATCATGATGATTAGATGGTATCATCTTTTTTGACGGTATGGATTTACTATCCTTTCTCAAAATGTTAGGTCGGTCATATGCAAAAGTAACGTTCTAATTGTTTGTTGACTTATGAATACAGAGTGGCGGTTTTTTTTTTTTGAACTGATTTTTCATATTAAAAGCATAAGAAATGAAAAAGCATACAAGCCCAAAGCTTTAGTTTGAACGAAGCCCAACCAGTAAGAATCAGAGTCCCAAATCAAGAATCATAAAATTAAAAGCTCCTTCAAAGCGTAAGCTACTTTGGAGGTAACGGAGAACGGGTAGTTTCTTTATAGCGATGATGTGATACGATGGAGATTATGAGAGCCACTGCTGCATCATGGAAGAGGAGGCGGAAGGATTAGTATCACGGAGAGAGAGGATTTTATCCTTAATTTGGCGATCCAAGAGCCGAGTCAAAGCTTCAGGGGAGCGGAAGGAGTTTCTATGCAAGCGAGCATTCCGTTCAGACCACACCCAATAAATGCACGCTTGCCAGCATATAAGAGTTAGGATTCCAGTTGGTGATTGTCGGTTAACCAATTGCATTTGAGAGAGAGCCCTGCTCCACGTTCGTTCCGGATTGAGAGCGCAACGAGCTGACATAGTACTCCATATTCTCCATGAAAACGGGCAGTCGAAGTAAAGGTGATTCCTTGTTTCAGGTCCTGCATTACATAGGAGGCAGAGCGGGGATGATTGGAGACCCCAGTTGATGATTCGGTCACGCGTAGGGCACCTGTCTAGGACAAACAACCAAGCTAGGAAATTATGCCTTGGGATACCTTTCTTATTCCAGACAGTCATATGCCAGGCAACGTGTGGTCCTCCGGTACGTAGGTGAGCGTAAACCTCTCCGGTTGAGTATTTTTTAGATATTTTCCCATCAATACCCCATTCATAATAATCTTCCTCCTCACTGAGCGTAATGGTTGTGAGAAGAGCATGCAGTTGTACCTGTCTTTCCGAACGCGCTGGGGTAAGGTCCCAGAGTGGCGGTTTGGTCGGTCCGTAAATCTCCGATGCCTCTCAAACTCTGACTTGCTCTTTTTCTCTCTTTCACACTTTCCATTTAATTTTTAAATATATATTTGTGTAACGTTTTGCGTTATGTTAAGAAGAAGATTTATATAAGCTTTTGACTACTGAATTGTATGTTCACGTTTTCTGACGAAAAGAAATATAATATTATGTTTGTTATTGACTCTTAGTGTACTTGAAGAATTTAGGTCCATTGTACTTGTTACGCCGACAAATAAATAATAAATTTACGAGTAAAGGTTTACCAAAAAAAATATTTATAAGTAAAAAGCACGTCTTTTTATATTGTGAGTTTATGAGGGAAGAACCTATAAAATAATTTTGCCCTAAATAAAGTTATATACAAGAGGAAACCAGGCGTTTTAATTTTATTATTTAGTATTACCAAAAACCAATTTTCATTTAGAAGAAGTTAGAAAAAATTAAGATATCTCAAAACTTGTTTTTAATCGAGAAAATTTCCAAATTTTAAACCGGAAAAGAAAGCTCATGGGTTTTACAACTTTTACAGAAATGGGTCTATGGGTTTATTTTCCATTTTAAATTTGGGTGATTTAAGGCCCGTGGGCTTCTGGCTCATGTCACTTGAAATTATAATATGAAATTATGAATCGGCAAATCGAGAATAATAATAACTTTACTTCTGTAAGATCTAATAGCCTTTTCCATAAAAATGTCGTTGTTTTCTCCTTTTACCAAATGGAAGAGTTTTGCATCATTAACAAACACGAAACCTTTAGAAATCCTACATCGAAGTTTAGAGACCGATACTTAATGTATAAATGATACGAGTCAATCTGTTCATTAATTTTTAATCGAGTTTGAGTTGAAACTCATTTTTTTCGTGGTTTATTAACTCCAAATGGAAATTATAACTGATCTAGTGAAGAAATGAGATATGCATTACTCGAGTGAATGAGTCAAAGAGTTATCAGTGTGAAGGGGGTTTGTTAGGTATATGCAATATACATATAATACACTGACGTTAACAATAAAGTATCACATATATAATGATAATACTAATTTTGATCAAAAAAAAACTATGATACTACTAATTAAACTTCTTGACTAAATTTGATAAAATTATTATTATGTTTTAAAGAAAGTAAAAGGCGTAAGTCAGAAACAAATTTTCCAATATATATTTGTATATAAATACACATGCAGTATGAAGCCATAACTTATAAATCTCATTAGTTATTATTAATACATAAATAAATAAACGAAAATTAATACATGCATGTACTAACAAAGAAAGGGTATAACGTATATCATGTTATTGTTTTAATGAACTAACACGAGATATAAAAAAAAAATATGGAAGAAACAAAATAAAGAAGGCAAAGCACGGAAAATCATTCAGGGGGTAACACTTTTGTAATTAGGATCAGAGCCTCGGTTCTCGTAGAACCTAGCAATAAAAGAATTAGCTCTTCTGTCGACCCCTGGCTCAGCGATCCAAAGTCGACCATCTTCATCACTCGTCATGATTCTTGACCTTATGATCACTCCTTCTTCGCTCCAATCATCTCCACTGTTCGAACAGCACGGTAGCAAAGCTCTTATTACCGAAAACGTTGATGATTTCTTGTTCCTACCCATCTTGATTTTGTTTCTATAATCACTCAACTTGAATATGTATGCATCTAAGTTAAGTTTTCATATTTATAGGAAGGGGAGAAAAAGGAGAATAGGAAGTAGCTAGGAAATTGTGGTGCACAAACGACAACCTCTCGTGTATACAGTATGCCTTTAACACGTAAATACATACGTATCTCTATATAATATATGATCTATACTAGGTTTAAAATAAGATTATTGTCTAGAGAAAATTCATTGGAGACCGAACGATGGATGCATGGCTGTAAAAGTGAAGGAACTTCTTTTGAGATGAGAATAAGTTCTCTACCTTTCCATGTATGAGGAATGAAGGATCCAACTATATTGGTTTAATTAACTTATATGTTTAATAAATTATACTCGTATTTAATGTATTGATAGATATACAAATGTCGTAAAACAATCAGGGTTATATTCTCTATACTACCAAACTATATTCTTCAGCTTTTGTCTTTTTATTTTTTACTTGTGAATATGATTGATCAACACGAACCAATAGTTATTTTATTCAACATGATCACCCAATAAGAGATATCTTTGATATGTTAATTATATTTTTTCTTCATAAATTTCTAATTAATAATTAACAACAGTTAAAGTTGCTGGATGAGAACTTTTGTTTTGGTAAGAGATTGCCACGGAAGTTGAATGGAATAACTAAACGTTTTAAATAACAACGAATTTGAATGGATTCTGAAAATTCTTCAACCAATAACAATAAATTTTATCAAGCTTTTTAAAATCTATGAATCAATAACAATGAAATCTTAAAATTTTCAAAGTTCATGAAATTTATTTACCAATTACTCTCCTCTAAAATCCAGCTCGGTTTATGTTTTGGTTTAGTTCTAATTGGATATATATGTTCAATTTATTTGGCTTGAACATCTCATATCAATCAAGAAATGTGTAGTAAGAAATACAACAATGGTTGAGTGACTGAGGAAGAATACTGACCAGATTCTCTAAGTCCTGCCAACAATCTTAGAGCTTTTCTACTCCTTGGTGTTCGTCTCTTTGTTTTTGATATTAATTAAACATACACATAACTTAGTATATTTGAGTAAGATCACCAAAAAATATTTTTTTTCCAGAAAAACTCTATAAAGAAAAAGAAACGAAAACAAAGAAAATCCACCTAACTAAACTAATCATCTTTTTCTTTTGTTATCAGGATTACTTTCCTTAAACGGAAAGTGGACCAAATTTGGAACATAACTGACGAGAAGTGGAATAGGGGTTACTTGCTTTCTCCTGTAGCCAAGGTTTATCGCCTTTGGGATGTGCTCTCTATATACTATTTTATTTATATCTTCTCCAGCGACGTAAATTATGGTCCTGTCTTCATCTTCAAAGTCTTGATGACAACACATGACCCTTTTGTTCTCCTCATCCACCAAGAAACTATTTACTATCGTCATGCCTTCTGTAACTTTACTGAAATCCACAACTAAGAACACGCTCCACGACAAGTCCTCAGCCTCATCAGCCTTAGTGTTCGTCAACCATACCTTTATCTCTAATGGATTATTACTAGCAAAGCTCTGAAATAGCAACGCAAGTTTCTCTTCTCTGACAACTGATAGAAGTGCAAACGCTTCATCATCATCATCACTCTCATAAGGAAGAGGCATAAGTTCAAATCTCTCTATTGTGAAATCAAACTTGGCTATGAAAGTAACCAGATCGTCGTCTTCATGATCTGAGTGTAACCAGTACGTATTTCCCTTTAAAGACACGCCAGATGATAATATTCCCCAGATAAGAATATTGTCATGACGAACCCTCCATGAAGCAGAGTTAAACTCATATATTTCATACGTACCAGGTCTCTCACTCTGGTGACCACAATCATAGCTAAACTTCAAGATTTTGAAGCTGTCACATGATTTGTTCTTATTTATTCCGTATCCTAGAAAATATTGCATGTTGTAGCCGTGAGATTGGATCCACCTAGTTTGACCAGTACAAGGGTTCCAAACCACGAGACTATTATTGTCTTTGGTCGTGCATAACAATAAACCTTCA
This sequence comes from Sinapis alba, assembly GCA_012274485.2. Lineage (NCBI taxonomy): Eukaryota > Viridiplantae > Streptophyta > Magnoliopsida > Brassicales > Brassicaceae > Sinapis > Sinapis alba. The sequence goes on along the minus strand of MU105840.1, from coordinate 54,017 downwards.
CAGTGGAATATTTCAGATATCTTCACATCTTCTGAATCCTTCAGACTCATAAGTTTTCCTGTAAACGTAATAAACTGATCATATCTATTGTGGATTCCATGGAAATCGAAACTGAATGAATAAACCGATTCATCATTCTTTAAAACCATCTGTATTGCTGCTTTGCCCAAGTGGTTGTTGATAAAACTCTGATCTTTGAATAAAGTGTTCCATCTTTTGCAAGTTAACTGCAAACGTTTTACAGATGTGGGAGGAACCCTATAAAGTATTTCTGATTCCAATTCCCATGGGAGTTTGGGGGTCATCACTATTGTTTATTTTTGTGTTCCTGACGTGAACTGCCAAGGAAGAAAGAGAGAAGAAGAGAGGATAGCAAAGTGAAAATAAGAGAGAGAGCTAGAGAATAACAAAGAGAAGTTAGGCTTTAAGGTTAACCTGAAAGCCTAAACTTATATATATATTTTTTGTCAACGCCTAAACTTATATATTTTAGGAAGATATGGATACAATTAACATCTTCCTGATTTTGAGCTCTATGTATATCTAAGAAAACATTATTGAGTATGAATAGTCTCTTCTTAGAGTTTAGGAAGATATTGATGAATATATATAATATCTTCACAAAATTAAAGAAACTTATCATAAATTTTTACTAAAATTATATTTTAAATGTGCATTTAGAAAGGCCTTTGTGAATATGTATATTTAATAAAATATTTTTGAATATGTATAACACATTCCTAAAGTTGGAGGAAAGCCTTCTTAAATTTGATATCTAAATTTCACAAAGATAATATATATATATCTTCTTAAATTAAAAAGATATTATATGTTTATTAATGTTTTCCTAATAAACATATAAGTCAGATTCAAAAAGATTCACAAATATAATAACTATTTAGCTCTGAGGACTGACATTCCCGCGGAAATACATAAACACACAATTTACACAAAGTAAAAAAAAAAAAAAAAATAACAAATCAAACATCTAAAAAACTGTTTATTTTTCTTGACCAAATTATAATGTATGGACCGGTTATGTCAACAAGTATCTATACTATTATTTTCGAAGTAATTTTCTACATTTGAATTCTCACATTAAAAGTTAGACTGATTAATATATATATTATTCTTAATGATTAATTATATAACAATTATATAAACAAAAATGAATTTTTATTAATAATATTTTTTTAAAAAATAAGATAATTCTTATATTTTGTGTTGTTATCTTAAAACATACTTAATAATTATAAAAATTAAAAATAAGATATAAAACAATTTATAATAATTAAGTGGTTAAAGTCAGTGTTACTTTTAATAAATTTTACATATAATTAATTATATAATTAAAAATGATTTTTATTAATAATATTAAAAAATTTAAAATAAGAAAATTCTTATATATTATGTTGTTATCTTAAAGTTTATTTTTTGTCAATTATAAAAGTTAGAAAATAACATATAAATAATTTATAATTAAATATTAATCAACTAAAAATATTTTGTATAAAGATATTTTCTAAGATATTTTTTTTCAACACAATAATAAATATATATAGTTATGAGTTATGCTTATTGATGGGGCTAGCTTTATTAGCCTGATCGATATCATGCCTACATGTCTAAAAACAACTTGCATCTTGTTTGTACGCAAGTTGCAATCTATATAACAACTGTTAAGTGAAGGTTGCTGGAGGAGAATTTTTGTTTTGGTAAGACATGGACTGTCACGGAACAATGAGATAGATAAAAAGATTTAAGAAGCCTCTCTCTATTCTTTTTAACATCGTGAGTCGGTTGAGTAATTTCCAGCAAAATCGACATTCGGTAGCATATATAACACGTGTAAAGAACCACTTAACACGAATCCAAGATCAAAACGACATAAGAAGTAGGTACTCGCCACGTAGTTGGACAAGTGTCATCAATCCTTTCTCGTGTTCCACATACATAACAGAGCCATCACCTCACAAATCCTCGGAGAAAACCACACATGAGCTTTTCATGTTGTTTTATTTCACAACTGCGAGGAGAAAAAGAGTCTTTGATTATTAAAGGGTTAAGTAAAAATGGGTATAGGGAGGAGAGTTATCGTATCTTTGGTACTTATGGCTATTGTAACGATGTGTTGTGCCAAAGCCACCATCGCAGCAGAAGTGGCTAAGAATAAATCATGGACTGATTGGGCCAAGGAGAAGATCGGTCTGAAGCATGAAGACAACATCCCGACCACTCATACCACCACAACGGTCAAAGACAAGGCTTGGAGAGCGACTGATAAGGCCAAGGACGAGGCAGAGGAAGCCGTTGGAGGTACTTACGAGACAGCAAAATTGAAAGCAGGCGAGCCTGTTGGTTCTTTGAAAGACAAGGCATCGCAGAGCTATGATTCAGTAGGTCAAGTAAAAGATGACTTGTCTCACAAGTCAAAACAAGTTAAAGACAGTTTGTCGGGTGAAAATAGCGATGAGTCATGGACTGATTGGGCTAAAGAGAAAATAGGAATCAAACGCAAAGTGGGAGACGCTAAGGAGAGGTTGGAAGAAACGGTTGAGGCGGCTAAGGAGAAAGCGAGCGATCTAACGAGTTCGGCTAAGGAGAAGGCGGAGAAGTTGAAGGAAGAAGCGGAAAGAGAGAGTAAGAGTGCGAAGGAGAAGAGTAAAGAACACTACGAGACTGCAAAATCCAAAGCTGAGGAGACTTTAGAGTCTGCGAAAGATAAAGCGTCTCAAAGCTATGACTCAGCTGCTAAGCAAGCAGAGAAAGCTAGAGATACCTTATCGCACAAGTCAAAACGAGTTAAGGATGGTAGCTTAAACGACGATGATGATGATGATGATGAGCTCTAGAATGTGGTGAAACAACAATTCAAGAGAAGGGACTTTGAACAGTGTTAAAGATGGTTAATATGGATGATGTTACTTTTTTTTTTTTTTTTAATGTTTCTTTTCCTCTTTTTTTGGTTTCGTAATGTATATGTTGATCTCTTGAATATAGACATGACTTACGTTTTGTGTGAAGAGGCTAGCTGTAATTACATGGGCTAATTAGTATGTTTTACGGGCCCGAATCGTTTGAGATTAGAAGCCTATTCACTTTGCGTGACTACAGTCTAAAACAATTCGTTGTACGTTGTGTTATCACATTGACTTGCAATAACGTAGCCGAACGACATCGTTTGAGTAGCATGATGGCAATGATGTTAGAAAGTGCGTCGTTTCACTATTTCGAGAAGAGACTGGAGGGATCAAACGATATTACCGGTTAGCCTTTGTGGTTTTGCTTCTGCTCCCACTCCCGTGGTTTAGTAGTGGCATGGTGGGACTGGGAGGAAGTGGTTGCTCATGTCACATTATAAACTTATAAAGTTATAATAGCAATACAGCGACCTTTTTAATCAAAAGGTGGTTCATTTTTCCAAATTAATACATTGTATACAAATGCAACTAATCGTAGGTAATACGCTAGGAGTATATGATCAAATATGAATGAAACCAAATTTAGATGTAGGAGACATTCTACTCAAAACATATACCGGGATAGATACATTTTGTTTGTAGCACATATTTTATTAAACTAAATAAAATGGCATCAGGCCCGGCCCAAATTAGCCAATGACTGAATCCAATACATCAAAATTCAAAGAAAAACAGAGATTGTTTTGTCAGTGAATCAGCTTCATCGTTTAGCAACCGAAGGATATGAGAGAAAGATATCTCGACTAAAACAAAGACGATTTGCTAAATATCTTTGATGATACTGAAGATCTCCTTCACATACATGTCGTTGCTTATATACCTTTTGATAAGGGTTGAGTTATCAAAACATATGTATATACACATTTATAGATCACTCTCGCATGGGCTAATGGGCATACACAATTTATGAGTTCGCCTGCCTCTTTGGAGGTCAAGAATGTCACAATGTGGCTACTCTCATTGCATGTCGTGTCGTTTTTTCGTTTCCCGTCCTTTGCTGTAAATTTTATTATTTCTTTTTGCCTCTTTGGATCTTTCTCTATGCAACTTTTTTGGTACAACTCTAATATTGTTTTTAATTTGAAGTTAAAATTTTGTTAGTGTTCATCTTTAATTTTATTTATTACTTTAAAAAATCTTAATATTGTTAGACTAACAATCTTAAGTTAATGGGTCGTCATTAACAGAACGGAGACGGAGTTGAAGCAAATCTAAATCTATAGAAAATATAGTCCACAAACACCAAATCACAAAAGGGGACACACCAACCCATCCTTTGTGAGGCCAAAATGGTTTCTTTAGCGACAAGAAGTTGCACTCTCGAATACGATGCCAGAAGTAAATGTGGTAACCCATTGGTTGATGAGAAATTATGCTAAAAATATTTATTACGTTTGTTATAGTGAAAGGAAAGGTAATGGGGCGGTGGCTTGATTGGGGGAAAATTGAGTTCCATTAGTTTTTTTAGGCACAACTAACCAATGAACATGTCAAATCAAACTTTTATCTAAAGCTCTTACTAATTTTTAAATTATAGATAAATAATAAGAAACAGATTGGATGATATTAGAGAAAATATATTTAGAAGTCTTAAATAGTAATATAATTGTAAACATTAGTGATAAGAATATATTACTGTTAAAATATTTTATAACTATGTAAAGTACATGTTGAGATAACCTGAGTTAGGACTTTGTCCATTATGCAAAAATTGCTTCAATTTTCGAGATAAACGATTTATTGTGGTTGGAAAAGAGAAGAAGAAGAGAGTAACCACATGGCTGCAATTGTCACACCAGTCAATCATCCGTTAGTTTAAGCACGTGGTACTGCCCGATTCTCCATTCTCAAATATCTCAATATTTCTATACCCTTTCTCGTCCTACCAGGATCCTCTAACAACACATATAACGGAGCAATCGAACAAGTTCTGAGTCAAAATATATAAAAAAATTTAATTTTTTAAAATATAAATATACAAATTATGATATAAATTTTTAAACTTTTAGATATACTATCAAATTCAAAATTTATACTTTTAAAAAAATATCAAATATATATAATTTTAAAAATTATTTTATTATATTATTAAATATATATTAATATTTTTTGAACATGGTCTAAAAAATAATACAAGACGGTCTTGAGTTCTACCAATCATTATGTAGCTATACATAAATTTTTTTTTTGAACACCACATAATTTCTAAAATAACGTATTATGAGTTTATCTCTTGGAAAAAATCGAAACCGTATTAAATTTCGTTTTATTATGTATGGACCCGTTAAGTTATTACGATAGCCACTTGTCCCATCCATATTGTTTTCTTTTGTGGACACCATTTATATGATTGATTTTGTGTGCATCGAGCAGTATGGTACGTTGATTTAATATCTTGTATAGTTTGCTTAGATATATTTGGAACCATATGTTCTATTTTCGTTCATTGCTAGCATTAAAATTTATTGATAGAAATACTGATTCGTGCTTAGAAGACTGGCAATATTGGTAAAAGATGCATATTCAAATTGTCCAATTTTGTTTTCTAGTCTGATTGATAATCAACAGTATCTATATGCAAATTTTAGACAATAGAAATGTTTAAAGACTATGTATTAGTTTGGAACTTCTTCTACTTAGGGCTGGGACATCCACATCCCAAAAACTGATCGGAACAACCCAAAACTACAGTACCAAATACAATTGGATCTTCCTTAAATATTCGAAAGAGTCTTTTAAAAAAACAAAAAAATCAAAACCAAGCTCAATCCTCATTGAATCGGATGAGTATCCAAACATGAACATATAAATATGAATATTATTTATAATTATATTTATAATAATATTAATATTTAAAATTAAAATTATAAATTAAATATATTATTTAATTTTGAGTATTTATAGATAAAATAGATGTTTTAGATATCTAAATTAAATTTTATCAATGGTTATTTTCAGACAAAAAGTAACCAATTGAAACGATGTTTCTTGAGTATATTTATTTTTTTAGTTATTTTTAAATAAGTTTGAATAGTTTATATATAAATATTTGAATCAAACCGGGTATTTGGTCATTTCGGTCAAAAACCAAACTCATCCGGACATGGAAATGGAAAGATCAGACTCTAACCTAATATGTTTTAGCCAAGGAAGCGTGTACACCTTATCAGTATATACAGGTCGAAACGTGTACACCTATTGTAATTATTCGAGTGAAAGTAAGTACCTCATACAAATTAACTGTTACCTGTTATACGAAAAGTTGCGGTCACACTTGATGACATGATCATTAATCAAATATTTTAGGGAAATAAAATATAACCGGCGATGAGCAGCACTGGCGGCAGCCGGCAGTAGTGTTATCACCGGCCATTCCACACGTTCTCACAGACTATTAACTTTTAGTATTTGTTTAGTTTCCTCCTTCTAGATGCATTATTGATCTCAGCTACATCATTTATTAACTGTAACTTTTAATATAAAGAAATCATAGTGAAATGCTTCGAGAAACATGCGACACATTTAACATATGACTTTTTCATCACGAAAGAAAAAGTGGCGATGTGAGAAATATAAACTATAAGATCCACATATTTGATCACAAAATAATCTAGGGATTTTGATTATTTTTCTCCAATAGTTATCAAATAAAATAGAATTTTTAAAATAAATAAATTTTAGACAGTATTATAATTTTATATGTTATATACTCAAAACTAATCAGGAAAACTAAATTGGCCCTAGATTACATTTCTAATAGTTATCTTCTATTTTCTTCTTATAATTTAGTCATAGGTCACAATTCGCACAATACGTAAACAAACATGCCATATTAAAAAGTTCAAAAAAAAAAAATATGCCATATTAAAACATGCTTGCATTTTTTTAACTAAACGCTTGCATATCTCGCCAATCAAAAATACTATTAAAAAAGTCTACAACCGAAATACGTAGTTTAGCTCGCAAATACATCTTATTTTTTCTATGTTCCATCAAAAACTTTAAACTAAAGTATATATACTTTATACATATTTTATTAAAATCAACTAATGATATATATTCCAAGTTGACAAAAATGATTATTCGCCTCACAAGTCATGAACATATTTAGACGTATTTTTCTTCGAAAATGTTTTCGTTCTTTAGTAAGTACGGTTTTTATTTCATTAACAATTTTATTATTCAGATAAATATGATTTTGACAAAAAAGTAGGAAAAGACTAATATGACCATTGTTATCCAATAAAAATCTGTCTAACAATAAACAACAAAAAAACAAATAAGATATTACGTGAATTATGAAGGAAAATTCAGAAACTAATTAAAAAAAAAAAAAAACATAAAAGGAAGAGAGGAAGCAATGAGAAGTGGCGTCCTCTCTTCAATCTCTTCTTCTTCTTCTTCCTCTTCCCAATCTTCTGTCTTTTTCAAATATACTTACACCTCCATATATATATATATACCTCAGACATTCTTACACAGCTAAACCACATCCATAAGCCCTCTCAATCTATCGAACCGGTTCTGTCATTTCGATAATTTTCTAAATTAGCTAGTGAGAATTGAATAGTGAATTGGATGGTGAGAAAGCAAGAGGAGGAGGAGGTGAGGAAGGGAATGCGACTGGGGAAGTACGAGCTCGGGAGGACGCTCGGCGAGGGTAATTTCGGTAAAGTCAAATTCGCTAAAGACACCGTCTCCGGTCAACCGTTCGCCGTTAAGATCATCGACAAGTCTCGTATCGCCCATCTCAACTTCTCCTTACAGGTTTTTAATCTTGCATTTTCGAATTCAAATTATTGTTATTTTACTTTTCCGGTAACTTCTTTGCCAAAATAACGTCGGAAGATTTGTTGGAATTAATTAATTAATTAAAGATCTTAATTTTTAAATATACAATTGTGTGCAGATAAAAAGAGAGATACGGACGCTGAAAATGCTGAAACATCCCAACATTGTCAGATTACATGAGGTGCGTATCCCACTAATCTTCAATTTCTGTGTCATTATTTCTAAATATAATCATTTTGGATTATTATGGAATTTGATTATGTGATTAGTACAGCAATCTAGATTCTCTTTGTTTGTTTGTTTGCTTGCGGTGTAGGTTCTTCTGCTCTGTTGTTATTTAGTACCTGAGCATTAAAAATTTGATCCATTTCGTTGTTGTTATTCGGATTAAATCTTCTGCATGTTCACTATTTTTAGTCTAGCTTAATCTTATCTTATCTTACTAAACATATTATAACTTACTGATAAGGATTAGACATCAAATTCTCTGACACTTGTTTTTTTTTCTGACACTTGTTGTTTGCTTTGGGAATATCTTTACAAGTCATTCGGTTTAATCAAAAAAAAAAAGTTGGTCATCACTTTTCACGTTACCAATTAGCCATTATTTTCTTAACTATTCAATCCATTATTATCCGAACGGTGGCTTAGCCGGTAACTCTGACAACAATATGACTTTTCAGTTTAAGGTGGGTCCCAATTTCTGTCGTGAAAATTACAGGATATGGCGTTGATGATCATAATAATTGCCTAATCTTAGGACCTTTAATCTTTTTATCACATGGACCCACTTTCATCTTATTATACATAACGTTACTTAATTCTTCTTGTGGTATAGAATTTTTTTGCATTGTTTTTTTTTTATTATTATTATTTGGGTGTTGCTGTACATTTGGGTTATAGAAGTGGTAGACGTTTATTGTTGACTTCTACTATTATCTTCTATGCCTTGTAACACGGATTAATCTTTGACTTTATGGTCAAGCAACCAACTATGGATTTGATCACATATTCATACACGTAGTCCACGTTTGAGGTCGCGACTATGTCGTGCACTGGTTAACCTATTATTTTTATGTCTTCTTGCACGTTTTTGACACCTAAGGGTTTATTATGGAAGATCTTCTGGATATGATTCAGATCATATTTCTAGAATTTAATTCATTTTTTTAATTAGGAGCAGTTTTTCGAATATTCAAACTATCTTACCGCAGTATTCAAATTTACTTTTTCCTTTTTCTTTTGTTGAAATTAATGGACAGCTTCCTTATGATCATGATGCAGGTCTTAGCTAGCAAAACGAAGATTTACATGGTCATGGAATGTGTCATGGGAGGAGAATTATTCGACAGAATTGTAAGACTCCATTAGCTTCTTCTGCTGCAAGCAAACACTGTATTATTTTAGGGTATCTTGAAAGCTATACTCACACTCTTATATCTCTCTCTTAGGTTTCAAAAGGAAAGCTATCAGAAACCGAAGGAAGAAAAATGTTTCAGCAGCTTATCGACGGAATCAGCTACTGTCACAGAAAAGGTGTTTTCCACAGAGATCTCAAGGTCCGTGTTTCTCACGTCTTACAACAACAACCATATTAATAACCTAATGAAAATATTTCCCTGATGTCTCCACTTTTCTCTATATTGCAGCTTGAGAATGTTCTTATCGATGCAAACGGACATATCAAGATTACTGACTTTGGCCTCAGTGCTCTCCCTCAGCATTTTAGGGTACTTGGATATACACATTAACATAACCAAAAAAGAGAGTTGTTGAATTGCACTAGTTAATGTTTTGCTTTGGCATTTTCAGGATGATGGATTGCTACATACAACCTGTGGAAGTCCTAACTACGTTGCGCCTGAGGTGTTAGCCAACAGAGGCTACGATGGTGCAGCATCTGATATATGGTCGTGTGGTGTAATCCTCTATGTGATTCTAACCGGATGTCTCCCTTTTGACGATAGAAACCTTGCAGTTCTTTACCAGAAGGTAAACCCAACCGCCTCTACTCTTCGATCAGCAATTCAACACACAGTCTTGATTCATTATTTGGTTTCTTGATTCCAGATATGCAAAGGAGACCCACCAATACCAAGATGGTTATCACCAGGTGCAAGAACCATGGTCAAGAGAATGCTTGATCCAAATCCAGTCACGAGGATTACAGTCACAGGTATTAAAGCCAGTGAATGGTTCAAGCAAGACTACACTCCTTCAGTTCCAGATGATGATGATGACGAAGAAGAAGTTGACACAGATGATGATTCTTTCTCAGTCCAAGAACTCGTAAGAATATGTCACCTCATTGCATTTGGTTCAAGTACAACGTGTGCTTAACTATTTGTTTTCTTGTCTGAATGGTGTAGGGATCTGAAGAAGGGAAGAGCAGTGATTCACCGACTATAATTAATGCGTTTCAGTTAATCGGAATGTCTTCCTTTCTTGACCTGTCTGGTTTCTTTGAACAAGAGGTACATATTCCTTTTTAACTCTGTTTCAAAGATGTGTCCTCTTCTTTTGAGAATGTATGATAAAAACAAAGCTTTGCTATCAAATTCTCAGGATGTATCAGAGAGGAGAATAAGATTCACTTCAAATAGCTCAGCAAAAGATTTACTTGAGAAAATCGAAACCGCAGTTACAGAAATGGGGTTCAGTGCACAGAAGAAACATGCGAAGGTGAGTCTTCACGTTATGTTCTTCCTCTTTCTTTGCTACTTTGTAACGTTAGATTTGTTGAGTTCTTAAAAAATATAAACTGTATTTTTTCAGTTAAAAGTAAAGCAAGAAGAACCGAACCAGAAAGGGCAAGTTGGTTTATTAGTAACAGCTGAGGTATGTCAATGAATTATTACATTAGTTTATATATCACTATTTTAGTCTATTTAGTGATTAAACTGAACTAATCAAGAAACATTCATATGTAAAACAGGTTTTCGAGATAAAGCCGTCACTGAACGTGGTTGAGCTAAGAAAAATTTATGGAGATTCATGTTTGTATAGACAGGTATGTTCAGAGATATTCAGTTTTGTAATATGCAAACTTAAATATTAAGACAAAAGTTAAATTTAGTTTATGCCTTGCTGGTTTGGTGCAGTTATACGAGAGGCTATTAAAAGATGTGGGAACTTCCTCGCCGGAACAAGGACTAGTAACATAGGTGTTGATGTTTTCGTCTGAAGATATATAGTCGAATTATTTATGGTTACACCATCGATTGTTAATTTCTTCTTTATATACAAGGAGTTCAGTTTATATAATTAGTGCAAAAAAATGCATTACTACATCGCCTGTTAATGTGTAAATAGTTTGAAAATATGTATGCATATTACATAGATTCATTTCCAATAGGAACGCACATTACAAGACTAATACTAATATCACAGCACGTCTGACGTCTCACGTATTTGGTTCCATGCCCTTGAGATCAGTTAGACAATTAGCATGTAAACTGGTTTTATTTTGGTCTAGTTGAAATCTGAGTGTAGTACAAAGACAAATTAACACAAGAACCTACATTGAACCGACTGTTAAAAGCAAAGACTAAGTAAACATCAAGTCTTCAATTGATCCAACATTGTTAACTAGATCCACCTTCCTGGTTTAGCTCAAGATCTCACCAGCTACGTCCGACCTAACTAAAGTGACATTTTACTAGTGCATCGAAATTTTTCTATCATTGAGAATACAAATAGAAAGGTTTACATTTGGATATATTGATACATCTACACATTGTCGAAAAATAGTTTGGTATTTAATGGCTAGAGAGCCGATCCTCAAGCTCTTTGTTGTATAACTGAATCAAACCAGTGGCGTCTTGATGTGGCAGATCATGAAGCTTCTCATCTAAAAGACTCTTATACTCGTTATCTCTGTCTTCCCATTTACGCATGAACTCTACCTGCAAACACACAAACCATATCAATCATTAATTACAAAAGACAAAAACAAAGTGTAAGAGAATGCGAGGAAGAAAAAAAAACGAACACTGACTTGTTTCTGAAACGTATCGAATTCGTCTGAGCTAAGAGATCCATCGCTGTTAGAGTCAAGAAGCTGCATCATCTCCTCTGCATCTTCACCTGGAGCTCCAAGCTCTTCCATCACTTCCATTAGTTCCTCTATGCTGATCATCCCGTCTCCGTTTTTGTCCAAAAGGCAAAACACTCTGTCTCTCTGGTTTGTTGTTGTCCTGAGACTTTGCTGTTTGTTGGATGAGAGATCCTTTAGACGAATGGCTGCTAAATCCGCTGCTGCCATCATTATCGCCTTAAGCCGCTTCGCCTTTAGATACATTTTTTAAACAAACAACTCAACCTCCTAATCTATCTTCCAGAACCACAAAAAGATAAAAGCTTACCTCTTTCGGGTCCGTTAGACCGCCTTTGTACAAAGAATGCGATGCGGTTCCAGCGTTAGCAGACCCATCCATATCCATTGTCCGTATTTGGATCTCCATCAAAGGTCTGGTCTGATCACTATCGCTAACATCAACCGCCATATGTAAACTCTTATACCCATTTGCCTTCGGCTTAGCAATGTAGTCTTTCGTTCTATGTGGAATCTCTTTCCATATAGACCGAACAATCTCGCTTGTCCTGTAACAAGCCTTTTCGCCCATTTCATCATCGTTTGGCATCAATATAACCCGCAGACCAAGCACGTCGTTCACTTCTTCCGGTTTACGCCCATCTCTAAGAACCTTCTTCATCATACTGTACCGGCTTTTATACCGGCCTTTCACGTATACATCATCTACCATTCCAGCCAAAACCAAATCACCTTTCAAGGACCGATGAAGCTGCTCTTTGTACACGTCTATCAACGGTTTAGACCCGTTCTCATGGCTTCTTAACCAAGAATCCAAGTATATATATGAACACGGGAAAAGATAACGGAAAGAGATATCCTCAAGCTCAAGCGACAGGTGATTAGCCCCCACGGCATGAGCCAAAGGAGAATAGATCTTCAAGACTTGGAGGGAGAAAATCTGCTGGCGATACCTTGGCAAATGATCTAAATGCCTCATCTCATCAAGCTTTGAGACAAGGTCCATGATCACAGCCCTAATGTCGTAGTAGGTGAGGTAGAACTTTCTAAGGGAAGCAGCTGTTTCGTCGTCCAAAACATCGACTTTAAAAGGGATGTTTTTGACACGGAAGATCTCGTGAAGAAGATGAGCAGTCCCAGTACCAATCTGGTCTCTCACTTCGTGTATTGATATTGCTTTTGCCTCCACCACTTCACTCAATATGCTCGCTGAGATAACTTCAGCGTCCATCTGACATTACAGTAGGATAATGACTGAACAGAGATGTAGTCTGACTCTGAGGAGTTACACTTATGTTTCCTAACAAAACGATCTCCAATTCTTGCCACATAATCAATCAATAACAGAACACTAAGCATCCAAACATAAAACTAGTTTTGAACCCGAGATCCGTATGGAACCCGGACCCGGTAAAACTAAATTTGTAGCTAATCGGGTATATGTATTTTCCGAACTCTAAATGAATACCCGAACTCTAAATGAATATCCGAAAAATCCTAAACAACCTTAAAAACAATAAATACCCGAGATCCGAATAACTATCCAAATTTAAATAGCTAATTCAAATACGAATCAGGAGTGTTATTAACAGAACCCAAAGTGTATCCAAAATAAATCTTAAACAGAGTAATTAAATCTGCTCAAAACCCGAAATATTGTTAACCCAATTTCGAACAGTACACGAACACCCAATCATAAATAAAAAAGTAGCAATTGAGAGAGAAAGAGAGGAACCTGGAGATCGGCGAGGAGAATAGAAAGGGAAAGAGCCTTAGAGAGGGGAGAGCGACCGTCAGAGGCGAGAGGGAGAGACTGCAAGATCGGAATCGAGAGCTTCAGAGCCTTAAAGAGTAACCTAGACGAAGACGTAGACAACCAAACCGAATTCATCCTCTCCGTCACTTCATTGAAAGCTCCCACTAGCTCCACCACCATTTTCCCTCCCGCTGCCTCCGGAGACCGAGCCGTCGCGCTATCCTCCGCTTCAGACCTCGGATTCCACCGTCGACGTCGTTTGTGAATAAAGTGGATCGAATGAAGGCGACGGTACACTGTCTGGGATCTGCATCTCGGGATTGGAATTGGAGATGGACGAATCGCAGACATTCAAGAAACTTTTGTGAAAAAATGAAAAAAAAATTATTTGAATTTATAACTCACCGTTACTTTTTTTTTAATTTGCAGTTATGGATAAGCCACGTAGGATTTGTGTTATCGTCCACATATTTTATTTTCTTTAAACGAGGGACTAATAAATAAACACTACTCTTTCGCTTAGAGGGTTTGTTACGTAGCATTTTGGACCCGCTATTTCGCTTAGAGGGTTTGTTACCGTTGAGGAAACTAGGAGAAAGTTGGCAATCTCGTTGATTTTGCCATGAATCAAATATTGTCATCAATATAAAGTAGTTAGGAAAAGATCAAATTCTTGTTTGGATGATGCAAGGAAGTATGAACTGTTATGACGTGTGATAGATTACCATTGAAACTCATTGTTTCATCAACTCCTCTACGTGGCTGCATGTTAATTTCTTTCAAATCCGGCTTAAAGATATCGTCTTGATCTTATGACCGGTCGGTAATGATTTATCATTAATTTTGATACAGGCATTATAAAACTTTGTTCAGTTTCCTTATTGTTGCTGTTGATGGTGAATGAAACAGCTGCATTCTGAAGTTGCGCGTGGAGCTAACAGAGTGTATTTTTAGGCTTGAGACTGTTAATAATAGAAGCATCACAACACTGATGCAGGTAACAAATCACTCATTGCTTGTTAGAACTTACGGCTAAACCAAATTATTTTTTGATATTTCAGATTTTGGAATGGATATAGACATTGGCACTAGAACAGAGCTTGATCCACCTTCATGGTTGGCAACAGCATGGGATAAGCTGTTTGGTACTCTAGCCAGTAAGCGGTTCGGATACTGAACCACACTTGACGACGATTGACGTGTTTTACTTTAATGCTACGGTCTTAAGCTCCCTACATGTAGCAAGCAAGCAAGCAATGTGTATTTTAAATAATTAAAAAATTGGATAACTCAAACAACGGATAGGTGTAGGACCCACAAAAGAGTTGGCGCCGCGCTGTCGTAAGACCGTTTTTTTTGTTATTTGTTAACTACCGAATATCTGTCTTTTTCTAATTAAAATTTAAATAAAACAAAATACCAATTCACCTGACAGCGTCTTCTTCTTCTTCTTCTCTTTACCTTTGCCGTTGTCCGACGCTCTCTGTTTCGTCTTTCTGCTTTCACAAAGAAAGTCCCAACCTTTAGTTCTCGTCAAGCTTGGGTTTTTGTTTTGTTTTGTTTTGATACGGTGAAGCTTTTGTTCACCGGGAGATTTGGTTCGCCGGCTGAGGAGGGGGGGGGGGAATTCCGGTTTGGTTCTCGTCGGAATCTCAAATTCTCCGGCGACATGGCTTCGAATCTCCCGATGAGCCCTGAATTGGAGCAGATCCATGGTGAAATCCGAGACCATTTTAGATCCCTCGCGTATGCTTTTCTCTAACCCCTTTCTCCTTATGATGATTTACCTTTGTTCTTATTCTCCTTCGTGGTTACATACAGAGAACACTGTGTTATGTTTGAGTATCACCAAATCTCATATGTTAAATAAGATTTTGGGTGGTTAGTTTTTTTGAGTGCTTGTTACTTATTGGTGGTATTCATGTGTGTTTTTGTTTCTTGAGTATAAGAGATACTTTATCTGTGTGTTGCAGGAATGGTTTCCAGAAATTGGATAAGATCAAGGATTCAACTAGACAAAGCAAGCAACTTGAAGAACTCACAGACAAGATGAGAGAGTGTAAAAGGTATATGGCTTTGCGTACCATCTTTTTTTTTTTTTTTGTTAATTATTACTTGAATCTCCTCCTCCTCCTTATTCAATTCATTCATCATGTGACTAAATTTTCCAAGTCTTGGTATTTTGGAAGCATTCTTGCGATGATAATCCGTACTGCTCACTTGTTTTCTCTTTGAGATTTTTGTATAATGACAAGGAAAAATACTAGTACTCATGTGACAAAAATAAGTTTTCTCCCATATCTATACAATTTTATTTGATGATGAGTACTTCATGTCAGGTTGGTGAAGGAGTTCGACCGTGAGCTCAAGGATGAAGAAGCTAGAAACTCTCCTCAAGTAAATAAGCAATTGAACGATGAGAAACAATCTATGGTGAGTTCATATTCCGCCATAATCAGTGTGTTGATGAAAGTCATCAAGTACTTATTTATTGATTTGAAAAGCACCTTCTTAATGTTCCACTTTGCAGCATCAATCATATTCCCGTTTGTAACTAATTTGGATATCTAGCACTTGGCATTATGCATCTGCCATCATTTAGTTAACTTCTGCTTTTTAACTTTTTCCTTGTGTATGATGTTACAGATCAAGGAACTCAACTCTTACGTTGCACTAAGGAAAACGTAAGTTGCTTCTATCATTGTTTTTTAATAAGCAGATTATTTGAATCTCATACCTCTCCTTTTTTGAAGTTTGCTTTTCGTATAGATCCGTTAGGAATTTTTCTTTAACGTGTTCTTACATGTTAATTTGGTAATCTGATCTCAGGTATATGAGTACACTTGGAAACAAGAAAGTTGAACTATTTGATATGGGAGCTGGAGTCAGTGGCGAGCCTACAGCTGAAGAAAACGTTCAAGTAGCTTCATGTGAGTCCTTATTCATGCTTCTCTATTTTGTTGCTACCAAGATATGAGTTTGCCTAGAACAGTCACGTGCTTGAAGCCTAGACTCCTTGATGCTATATTTACTTTAATTTGCTGGACTTGGTAACTTATGCTCTCTGGTTAATAGTCTAGCATAATTTCTAGATGATATCCAACTTATTATTCAACTCTATTATTCCGAGATTAAAACATAGGTCTGGCTTAAAGAAATATCATGTTTGAATTTTGCTTGAAGTATATTATTATAGGAATATGAAAACCGGGAAAGGCATGTCGCTTATGTCATTTTTATGTATAGCTATGTCAAACCAGGAGCTTGTTGATGCTGGAATGAAAAGAATGGATGAGACCGATCAAGCCATTGAGCGCTCAAAACAGGTAAAGTTACAGAAAAGAAGTGTGTTCCTTTTAGCCATTGTTACTATATCATCTTTGGTAACATTCATGTTCCTTTCAGGTAGTGGAGCAAACAATCGAAGTTGGAACTCAAACAGCAGCTAATTTAAAGGGTCAGGTAATAATACAAAACAGTCTCCATTCTCTTCCTTGTTAAATATTATGAGTACAGTCTCAATCATTGAAAATATTGCAGACGGATCAAATGGGACGCGTGGTTAACCACTTGGACACGATTCAGTTCTCTATCAAGAAGGCTTCCCAGCTAGTGAAAGAGATAGGAAGACAGGTTTGCAACCTCATACGGTCATGGATGTCTCTCTCTCCTTTTGCTTGACTCGCAAAAACCTGAATCTCTATGTCTACTTTATTTTATTTTTCAGGTGGCTACTGATAAATGCATAATGATGTTCCTGTTTCTCATTGTATGCGGTGTTGTAGCCATTATCATAGTGAAGGTACTTTCTTTGCCCATTCCACTGAAAGTTTGTGATTACTCGTTATAAAGTTTGTAACTCTTTTTTCTTTGATCTTCAGATTGTACACCCGAATAACAAAGACATAAGGGACATACCAGGATTAGCTCCTCCAGCGCAATCAAGGAAGCTATTGTATTTGAAGAATCCAGAGTACATGGGAAAATAGATATCTCTGTCTGCATATTTATTCACTTTGAATGAAGAAATTGCATCTTGAGGTTCTATAATTCATATGCTTTGCTTCTTTTTTTTCATTTGCTTACAATCCATTTCATGGATGGGAGAGAGAGGTTTGGGCTTGGTGGCATTGTGTGCTTTGATAGTTGCCAAGGCTTGTTGGGGTTATTCATGTTCATGTTCCTCTGTTTTTTTTTTGGTTTCCCATAGTCATTTGAATCTTGGTTTTGATTCGAGGGTGTGTATATTGTCATCTTTTTGTCTCTGTTTTCTTCTCTCTTGTAGCAACTTAACACTTCTTCTGTATAAAGTTCAGACAAAATGTTTGACTCTCTCTCTCTCATTACAAATCTTAGACGCGAG
This sequence comes from Sinapis alba, assembly GCA_012274485.2. Classification (NCBI taxonomy): domain Eukaryota; kingdom Viridiplantae; phylum Streptophyta; class Magnoliopsida; order Brassicales; family Brassicaceae; genus Sinapis; species Sinapis alba. Next base: position 36,072 of record MU105840.1, on the reverse strand, counting down.
GGACACGGTCTAGGATGATGATGCACCTTTCCTTTTGGTATCTCTTTTCTACGCAACAAGAAGCGAACTTAAACAGCTTGTTATGTTTAGGATGATGATGCGCTTTTTACAGCTTTGAGATGTGTTTATGCTGATGCAGACGAGAGGCCGAAGATGAGTCAAGTGGTTTGAATGCTTGCATCAGATGAATAGCCTGTGATGCCCAGAGAGGTATGTATAATGAGAACATATTAAAAGACTAGTGTTCATGTAACTGGTTTGATGAAAATGTTTTACTAGGAATGAAGAAGAAGAAGTCAGACCGCAGAGCTACGTAGAGAAATCACAGAGACTAGTAAGGATGATATAATGACAGATGCAAGGATTTACGTAACAGACAGAAACATTGACCCTTTTATTATGACTTTGGGGTGTTTTAGACTCTTTTTTGTGATACATTAATGAGAAAGTTCATTCTCTCTGCTATTTCTAGTGCAGAAGGGTATGCTTATATTGTTTTGTCAAATGATTGTTTATCTAAGTGAAAGCAACTCAAAACCTTCAGATGAACAGATTTGTATCTCAAAACATGGAGAGTGTTCACCATGAATAGGTTACAAAATGGTACGTTTTCGTATATTTATATATAAAAATATCCTTTTATGAGAGAAACAAAAAGACTATTTTCATGAATTTACACAAATCATATTCAAACAAAAACAAATAAAAAAGTGAAGATGAAGTATGACAACAGATTGTGGAGGATATCAGTAAGGGTTGTTCCTCTGTGGAGTCTGAGGAACAGAGCGAGGAGGATTGAGTAGAGGCTGAAGAGCCTTCACTACTATGCTCATGTTTGGCCTAAACTCTGCCTCATATTGCACACAAAGCGCAGCTACAGCTGCCAGCTGATCCATACCCAAAACCATACATCAATACTTCGGTTCTATGGTAAACAATGATAGTATGATCACAAAGGTTATTGATTGGGGAAGTTACCTTGGCAGCAGCTTTGGGAAGATATTCTCCTTTTAGTCTTGCATCAACGCACTGCTTCACGTTGTTTTCACTCAGTTTAGGGGTTGCCTGGAGAAGACATACACAAATTCGTTTTTATTTAATAATAGTGGCTTTTGCTTATAGTGAAAGAGGCAGAGCTGCAAGAAGCATTACCCATGTCACGAGACTCTGCTGTCCTCGTGGTAAAGTATGATCAACTGGTTTACGACCTGTGAGGAGTTCTAGCAGAACAACCCCAAAACTATACACATCACTCTTTGTGCTCAACGTTCCTGTCATTGCATACCTGAATTGCATAACCAAGAGACTGTGTGTTTAAGACTCTTGTCTAGTTTGAGATACAAGACATGCAACAAAGGAAGCAAGTAAATGGCTTACTCTGGAGCGTGATAGCCAAAGGTTCCAAGCACACGAGTTGAGTGAAGGCGTGCAGCCATGTCAGGAGCTTGATTAGACAGATCAAAATCAGCAATCTTGGCAACATCATCTTCAAACAAAAGCACACTGCTGGATTTGATGTCTCGGTGGACAACATGAGGGTTTGCCTTCTCGTGCAAGTACTCAAGTCCTTTAGCCGCACCAACAGCAATTTTTACTCTCTGGTGCCACGACAGAACAGGACCTGGCTGTGCTCCTTTCACACCTTTTCTACCTTCACCAACAAAAGTCACCAAGTTGCATAAGTTAAGTGGTGAGCATCTTCCTTAGACTACAGTTTTTTTTAAAACAAAAATCTTAAGAGGTTCAAGGCTGAAGCCTGTAACCCGTCCAGACTCAAAACCACAACATCTAATATTAGTTTTGTTCTAGCGGTCACTCAAACCAGGGACCTCTAACATAATGGGTATGTTTTTTTCTGGTTGAGCTAATGACCTCTGGTCCTTTGATTATAGTTTCACATGTCAAAGTCTTACGGAATCAATGGTTTACATTAGTAACTTACCATGGAGAACATCATGAAGAGATCCATTAGGGGCATATTCGTAAGCAAGAACACGGAGTGGGCCATCAACACAATAGCCTAGAAGCGCAACAACATTGTCTTGTCGCAATCTCGAAACCATTGAAACCTGTTAGAGATCTTTAAGTCAGTAAATAGAAACACTTCTTTAAGGCCAATATCTATGAGATGAAAGTCCTAACATCTACCTGGGAGAGAAATTCTTGATCAGGTTGCTTACTGGAATCAAGTTTCTTAATAGCAGCTGCCTTACCACTTTTAAGAACACCGTAAAACACTCTTCCAAATGAACCCTCACCAATCAAGGACTTTGAACCATAGTTATCTGTTATGTCCTTTAATTCATCTGCTGGAATGGCAGGTACAGCTACAGGCTGCATCTGAATGACTGGTGGGTTCTTGTATGGATCAACCTTTTGATGGTGACGACCATCGTAACCTTAGCAACAGTTGCAAAAAGAAGTTTATTAACTTAGCCGCCAAGAAGGATGAAGCAGTTCAATACAAGGGTTATAAGCTAAACTACCTGTTGTGTTGTACGCTGTCTTTGGTCCTCCTGTTTCATTAACTCTATGAAAATCATCATCAGCACAACAACCAAAGCAGCCCATTACGCTTTTCTCTTAGACAAACTTGCAAAACTGTATAACGCAAAACGTCAACAAATAGGTCTAAAAACGTCAGTTATGGTGTTGCAGAACAAGAATGAAAATTTTAAGTAAGCAAGTTTTGTTTCCAATTATAGAAACTTTCAGACATAGTCTCATACAAAAAGTTTCCAATTATATGGTTTAAGCAGAAACAGAGAGAACTACGAATATCAGACGGAAACAAAATATTCAAGTTTTCATCAATTATTAACAAATATATATATATGTATATATATATATATTCATATACATGTATATTCAAATATATTATCCTTATATATGAATAATGAATATATACTTTACTATGCTAATAATCATAACCGCATAAATAACTCGATCAAGATCCATACACGAACACCGTGTTGACCAAGAAGAACACAGGTCAACGACCGTAACTGACTTTCAGACATCATCGTAACCGACATCAAACCGAACCTTAAGTAAGAACATCCGATCAAACTCAAAGTCTCTGTGTACGAACATAAAAGGAAAGAACCCAAAAGCGAAAGTTCATGAGAGTTTCTCAGAAGAAAGAAAGCATTTACCTCTTCCAAGATAACCACAGAAGAGAAAAGAAGAGACGAGTCGAATCTTTAGATGATAGAAGAAGCTATGGAGAATATTCTATCTTGTTCGTAAGGTTTGTGAAGCTTACGCTTAAGAAGAGAGGCAGACTTTTCTTCACGGCGGAAATTTACAGTAAATGATCCTAATTATATATAGGGTGGAGCAGACGCGCAAGTTAGCTACTTGAATGTAGTAAGTAGTCTTCGCAATTGTTGATTGTTTTACTTTTTCGTGTTTAGAGGTCTATAGTCTTTATTTACTAGTTAATTAACCATTTAGTTATAATTTAATTGTTCGAGTGTTAGATATTATCTAACAATAATTAGATAAATAAATATTTCACATGATTGCATAATTGAGCTCTATATGTTTCTCTATGTTGTTTAATATAGTGGATCATATCATATATAATAGAATCACATAAATCTTATGTTGACTTTTTTTTTTGCGTTACCAAATAAACTATAGTTATTACCTCTTACTCTTTTTGTACAATAAGTAGTTTCCACTGGTACGGTTTATATATAAAATTTGAAGATTATGAATAGTACTACTATATGATTGAAAATGGAGTATAATAAGGTTGTAAACGTAAGCTATATAGGTCAAGATGTAAAGCGAGTCTCTCTTGACAATCAAATATGAACGTGTTCTTTGTGGCATTTGGTCGTCGGTCTACAAGTCAACAACCACTTGGAAGTTGGAAGCTTTCGCGTCTGTCTCACCTCAATTTCCACCATCTTTTCTTTTTCTTTTTGGTATCTTTTTTTTTTTTGTCAAATTTTCTTTTTGGTCTGAAGTTCAAAATCTTATGCATGCGGCTTTGTGTGATTTTTTTCATCAATTTTAGAATATTACTGCAAAATGTAAACTTGTATACTGAATATGGACTTTTCTTCTTCATTTGGAACTTTTTACCACTTAAACCACGCTAAACAAAACTTGAAAATTGAAAAAGTAGTTATAACAACAGAAACCAAACAAATTCAAAACCAAAAATACATCAAGAACAATCCGGCTTACTTGAGCTGTGTTTGTTTACTAGTTACCCATATGGGCTAGGGCCAGAGACGATAAAGTAATAAAATGTTTAGAAAATTGAATGGACCCTTTCATCCTTTATTTCAGATTTTATTTTTCCTTGAGTAAGCCAAGCCCACTGTCAGCTAAACAGGCTTAACTATTTCATTGATTTAAAGCCCTATTTTTGGTCCATTGTGTCCATAAAATTGGGCACGACAACATAAATATATGTTATAATTTCTAACTATATATTAAATTTGATTATATATGGAGCAGGTTATTTAATTATTTCATACTACACATCTAACATATGCTTAATTCGTCTAAATCAGCTAAGAATTGAATAGACGTTAGCCATTGGATCTACTTTGTCTGTAAGTATCTAGTTCCAAGCTCAAATAGAAAAAAACTCACAAAGGAGAAGCTAAAAAATCGATCGAAATAGAGTGTAGATGATCTGAAAAAATCAGTTTGTGATCTTCTCTAACCCAAAGAAACAAAATTATTGGTGTAACTGTTTATTTTGCCTTTTCAGAACGGACAAGATAAGATTCAGACCATCGACCAAGTGGTCTAATTTGACACCCTAGCCGACAGTAAACAAAGAGAGAGAGAGAGAGAAAATGAAGAATTCTATGTTGTCTTTTTGCCTGTGGCCCAGTGGACCCATCACAGAAAAGAAGGTAAAGAGACAGCCTGTATGTATCTCTATTTCCCTCCCAAACCGGTTTCCCGGTTATTTATTACAATCCCGTTCTCACTCACCGACACAAACCCCTTTCTTTATTAACTTCTTCACGATCTATTCTACGATATCAAAATCATTAATACAGATTTACATATGCTTCAAAAATATCTTAACAATTAAACATTTTGCATCATTACCGATCTTATTTATTAGATGCTGTCTTAGTTGTACTTGCACGCGGTGGTCCAGTTAAGCAAATCCAACGGCTGAGATTCCCTTTCTTTTACAGATCTAATCTGAACCGTCAGATACCTAGATCTCATTTCCTCTGAAGTCTGAACACAGTCACAAATAAAAGTAGGAATGAATCTAGACGAAATTACGATCTTACACTCCCTCATTGGCCGCTCGTGTATATAAACCTTCGAGCCTCTTCCTTCTCCTTCGTACTACCACCACCACATTTCTCTAGCAGTATCCATTACTATCACCTTCAGGTATGCAAATCTTCATATGTTCTTACGTTTCTCAACTTTAGATCTTGTTATTGATTACGTTCTTGTTTATTAAAACTCTCTTTGTTTTCTTCAGTACTCTGTTTTCTCTCTTCAATACTCTGTTTTTCTCTCTTCAATTCTCGTTTTCTTCTCTTTAATACTCTGTTTTTTTTCTTTAATACTCTGTTTTTTCTTGAATCAGACAGAAAGATGGAATCTTTTTTGTTTACCTCTGAGTCTGTCAACGAGGGACATCCCGACAAGCTCTGCGACCAGATCTCCGACGCTATCCTCGATGCTTGTCTTGAGCAAGACCCTGAGAGCAAAGTTGCTTGCGAGACATGTACCAAGACCAACATGGTCATGGTCTTCGGCGAAATCACCACCAAGGCTAACGTCGACTACGAGAAGATCGTCCGTAAAACTTGCCGTGAGATTGGTTTCATCTCCGATGACGTTGGACTAGACGCTGATAACTGTAAGGTCCTTGTCAACATTGAGCAACAGAGTCCTGACATCGCTCAAGGTGTTCACGGTCATCTCACTAAGAAGCCGGAGGATATCGGAGCTGGTGACCAAGGTCACATGTTCGGTTACGCTACCGATGAGACTCCTGAGCTCATGCCGCTTAGTCACGTTCTCGCTACTAAGCTTGGAGCTAAACTCACTGAAGTTCGCAAGAACGGGACTTGCGCGTGGTTGAGACCAGACGGTAAGACACAAGTCACTGTGGAGTACTTCAACGAGAACGGAGCTATGGTCCCTGTCCGCGTCCACACTGTTCTCATCTCAACGCAGCATGATGAGACTGTGACCAACGATGAGATCGCAGCTGATCTCAAGGAGCATGTGATCAAGCCAGTGATCCCAGAGAAGTACCTTGACGAGAAGACCATCTTCCATCTCAACCCATCTGGTCGTTTTGTGATCGGAGGTCCTCACGGTGACGCTGGACTCACCGGCCGTAAGATCATCATCGACACTTACGGTGGTTGGGGTGCACACGGAGGTGGTGCTTTCTCCGGAAAGGACCCAACCAAGGTTGACAGGAGTGGTGCCTACATCGTTAGGCAAGCAGCTAAGAGTATTGTAGCTAGTGGGCTAGCGAGGCGTTGCATTGTGCAAGTCTCATACGCCATTGGTGTCCCTGAGCCGTTGTCTGTGTTCGTTGACAGCTACGGAACAGGGAAGATACCAGACAAGGAGATTCTTGAGATTGTGAAGGAGAGTTTTGATTTCAGGCCAGGGATGATCTCTATCAACTTGGATTTGAAGAGAGGTGGTAATGGTAGGTTCTTGAAGACTGCTGCTTATGGGCATTTTGGAAGGGACGATGCTGACTTCACCTGGGAGGTTGTGAAGCCACTCAAGTCTAACAAGGTCCAAGCTTGAAAATCCTGAACCAGTTCTCATGTTTTGTCTCTGTTTCAACTCTTGAGATGGGTTTATTCTTTTTCCTTTTTCAAACTTTAAAGAAAAAATATAAGCAATTGGGAATTTAATATTATTGTTACATGTTATTGTTGTGGTAAGAAAGTTAAAAGTCATATTTTGTATTTCTTGTGTTCTTTTTGAGAAAATGATTATATAAAAAGAATATTCAATATTATTATTATCATCCCTTGTATTGCATTATCAAATGTCAAATGTTTTGGCAATTAGTGATGAGATCAGAGTGCACTAGTGATTCCATGAACACAGACATCAGCTTCAACGAGACATACATCTTTAAGTAACAAACCACTACTTGGCTGCTTGAAATAAACCATTGATACGTATTTAACCCATCCATTCTCCAAGCTTGATCGACTGAACCATTTAGTAACTGTAAAACAAGACGCAAGTTGCAAAACAAGAGTTGAACAGGTTCACATATCAAGAATTGAGTTTTTTTTTTTGTGTGTGTTACCTTTCCCTGCAATGTGCCTTCCTTGAAGCTGATCAAATATTCGTACTGTAAACTCTGTGAATATCTTTGTACCGTCTGAAACAGTTTCAGGATCTGCGAGGATCAGATAGATAGAAAGATTGGTTCCTGTTCCTTGCTTTGTTCCCGATGGATAAAGTCGTAGTTTCCTGCGTTCAAACCAATGCTTAAGAAAATTGTAGAAGGTAACTATGCGTTTTATAAGAGATTAGTGTCTAGTCGGGCATTTGATTTAGATGCCGCCTAAACCCATTTTTAAAAGAAAAATCTATAAAAATTGTTTTGTTTATGATCAATTTTGCATTATCTCACAGTAACGGCTTTGTGAAGATTGTTACAAAAAGAACGTTGTTACCATTTTCTATCACCAGCGAAGAAAGTGTTTGAGTCATAGCTTTCTTTGTCTAGCTTAGAGAAATTTTCAATCTTCCAGACGTGCTTTGAGCTAGTAGCATCTTTAATCATTGATAAGCATTCTCCTCTCCCACTTCTTCTCTCCTTGGAAACAAACACATCAGCTCCAAACATGCATGTGTCTTCCATAAGGTAACCATTTGACGCATTAAAGAAGGTAGCCGTAGGGATGAACTTATCAAATCCCCATTCACGTTTGACCGTATGGAACCGTCTCTCTTTCCCTGCAGCATGAAATGCATATGAGAGAAAGAGAGTCATTGATGAAGAAATGTAAAGAAGCTACAACAAAGTCTACCTTGTAGAATCAAGTAACTATCTTTGTTTTGATCTAGCAAATACAGACGGAAAACAGCCGTGACCTCCCACCCTGGACCCAAGGAGGTAGAGTCAGCCAAAGCCAAGTAAACAGAAACATGATCTTTTATATTCTTGCTCTTGTTTCCATTTGGATACAGAACCAGCTTCCTGCAAGCAAAACCACATGATATGATGATTAATCATTTAACAAAGATAAGGTTTGTTAGATAATTAAAGAAAGAAGAAAAAAAAAGTTAAGTGATAATGATGCCTCACCATTTGTAGCCTCCAGCTTCAAAGCTCTCAGTTTCATATCTCTCTATAGCATGCTTTGTAAGGAGTGAGAAAGACTCTATCTTGACCATGTAATGCGTTGGTGGGGCATCAGAAACAGACTTTATAATCTCTGCAATGATTTCTCACAGAAGTTACCTTTATACTAAGTGAAAATGAAAACAATTACACTCTTCATAACAAAACAGGACAACAACAAAAGGTGATAGAAACATATTATGGAAAGTTAATCATGAGGCTCATATGTCATAGACATACACCATGGTAAGTCTGTGTATTTAATCAGATAGGTAAGTGTAAAAATTATAGAGTGAAAGAGAAGTGATAATACCATCATGATCACCCAAACTAGCCATGGGAAGATATGCAGAAACAAGAAAGAAAACAAATGAATATGCAAATAAGCATCAATCTATTAACTTTCTATTTATATGTGAAAGAAGTAGAAAACAAACAAAAACTGTGTTTAGAATCAAACATATATACTTTGCTTGAAAGTATTTAACCTTTCTCCATTCATGTAGACTTAGTATTCCTGTGAGGTTGCAGAAGGAAAAAGGAAGAATATGACGGTTTATCAGTATTCCGGTTTATCTTCGGTTTTATACGATATTAATCTTAAATGACTGGTTTTCTAATCAAACCGGGGGAAATCGGTTTTGTATTGTTTCCGACACACATGGCCACGTGGCTTGATGAGAAAAGTCTCCGACCACAGTGGTTTCTCGTGTCCGATTATTTCCTCCTCTTTTCTCTCTTTCCCCTTCGTTTGATTCTTCGAGAAAAAAAAACAAAAAAAAAAGAAGCGAACGAAAAAGCAGTTAAGTGTGAAGAGTTAACGACGGAGAAGACGATGGAGACAGAGACGTCGACGCAATCATACAGCGAGCAATGGTACTGGGACGAACGCTACACGAACGAATCTGAGCCGTTCGATTGGTACCAAAACTACACTTCATTGGCTCCTCTCATCAATCTCTACGTCCCTCGCCGTACTCACCCCGTCCTCATCATTGGCTGCGGGAACTCAGCGTTCAGCGAAGGAATGGTTGATGATGGGTACGAAGATGTAGTCAGCATCGATATCTCCTCTGTGGTGATCGATGCTATGAATAAGAAATACTCTGACCGTCCTCAGCTCAAATGTAACGTCTCTGTTACTCTGCAATTATTTGAGGGAGAAAGAAAGTTCTCGTCTTTTATGTGTGTGGATCGATCATGTGTAAAACAGATTTGAAGATGGATGTGCGTGACATGAAGGTGTTTGGAGATGCTTCTTTTGATGCTGTGATTGATAAAGGTATCCATTGTTAATCATCCCAGTGCGTTGTGTGTTTCATTCAATAATAACGTGTTGGAGTTTTTGTGTGTGTGTTTTTAGGAACCTTGGACTCTATTTTGGTGAGGGATGTCTACTTTCTTATCTCTAGATTTTGATTTTTTCACTAGAAAGTCTGATCCTTTTTTCAATGTTTAGTGTGGAAGCAATTCCAGAAAACACTCAACGCAGATGCTGGAGGAAGTTTGGAGGTACTCTTTATATCCACAATCTATGTATGGCGTGACGTGAATGTGTTTTATATTTCTTTCACATAATAATGAAGCAGTTGATGAATATAACTATAGGGTACTCAAGGATAAAGGAGTCTACATCCTGGTAATATCTTCGAATCTTAGGTTATGATTTTATGTGTGTTTCTCGTTTGGTTAATGCACATTTGATGTTTTTAGTTGAGTTGTCTGTAGATTACATATGGAGCTCCGGATTACCGTCTTAGACTGTTTAAAGACTCACGCTCTTGGACAACGAAACTCCATGTGATAGGTCAGTTGTAATTCAGATTACATCGTTTGTGATTCGTGTATTGTGATAATGTTGGATAAAAGTTCCATGTTGTGTGCTAAAACTAGAGTTGTTGTTCTTTGCAGACAAAAGTTTAACCGATCATCAACCATTAGAAACGTCGAAATGGGAACTGACAAAACCCATTCCTCTAGATGCTGAGGGTAGCTCAGTGGAATCTGCAGTTGGCAAAAGCCCTGATGTTCATTACATCTACGTCTGTATTAAGGTGTGTAGTAGTCTGATGCTTTTTCTTATAGCCTTTTAGCTGTGTTGATTTTTCTATGTTTGTGTAATACTATTTGCATCCGGCTTTATCACATGATTAAACCCTTTATCACATGATTAAACCCTTTATCACATGATTAAACCACACACTCTTCCACATAGATCATGCCAAATCTCATATAACTCCGGTCTGAGTTTCACGTGTGTCTTTGTTCATTTGAATGTTGTCTTATCTCAGGATGAGTCGTTGAAGAGTGAGGCAGACGCAGCTTGAAGTCATGAGAGTCTTTTCCTACTCGTTGCTTAGGACAAGGATTTGGATTTTGTCTTTGTTGTATTTATGTGCAACAGTGAAGACGATCATATCTTAGATTCATGTTTGCTTTCTAATTAGAGGAGGAACAACAGTTACATATTTTGGCATTCTTGGCTCAACGTTGGTTGCATTCATAAAATAACTTTATGGCCTATAACTTTATATCTGCAGATAATGTTGTTGTTAAGAAAGCCTAAACAAGAGTGGAAGAACTGCAATGATTTTCACAACTGTCACTCGAAAAGGCTCCCTTTTAGACTTATGTCGTCAAAATCAAATTGTAATGATTTTCAAAGTAACCAAAACCAGAGTCGAAGAACTGTATAATTCGAAGCATAGAAACCAAATGATCATCGATGCTATTATTAATCACTGAAGCTAAACTCTTTTATTAAAGCCAAACTAGCTCTCATGACTACAATGGAACCAGACAGAGTAGAGTATAATAACGATGAGAGTCTGAAACGAGGCTGGATCAGGATCTCTGGCTAACCTTCCGTCCTGTTAGCTTCTCTGACTCAAACAACATGTGATTGATGAGTCCCCGTGCAGCACTGCCAAATACCAAACAAAAAAACATTTTTGAGTCATTCCCAATTTTTCACATATCCCAAGAGAGCTTCGTAATATATGAAGCATATATATATATATATATATCACAAGTTATAGAATTTCACTAGGGAGAAAAGAAAAAGGGGGAAAAAACTAACTCATCCTTTAACTTTTGAATCTTGTCCGGATCAGTCTCATTCATGTGTTTCTTAAATTGCTGCCTCACCATACCAACCACCAGCTCAGTGTTGTGTTGCTGCAAGACACAAAAGGAGTAAACAGAAACAAAGTTTATATTCCCATACCAAATCTATTGCGGAAAAGTCAAATATTTCTCACGGAAAACAAAACAGAAGATGATGATAGGATTATTTGGTCTCAAAACTTTTCTGGCTGCATCACCTCGATACAAAAAGGTTCAAACTTTACTTGAGTCAAACTGCATTCTAATATGTTGAGAGGAGAAGCTCACCTGCTTACCAATGAATGTAGCTCTACGAAGACATTCTCGGTACAACTGCCCCATAAGAAAAAGATGAATACATGATGAGTAAGAAAAACAATTTAATCAGGACACTGTAATGAAAAAATGAAACCGATTGATACAGACCCTAACAACATTGTTAGCGAGCTCAGGAGGCAAAGAACCTTGTAGTGTCGGCATCGTTCGTTCTTCAGTTACGGTTTTATTTCCCTGTAACAACAACACTTCGCAATTATCGATCAGAAACGTAAAATAAACAAAAATGAAATCATTTTTCTTGAATAGAAACCAGCAGCATCCATTGAAATACCAATCTGAATCTCTGCTGGGATCGTAAATTAATATGAACTTATTCAAAACAAATCGACGGAGACGGATATATAGATCGAATTCTTCTTACCGGCGATGTTTCGAGCTTCAGATAGACGGTGAGAAAGAGGAGAAGCAAGCATTTCATTCAATAGCGAGAGTTTTGTGATTTTTCAGATTTCTGTCAGTCCATCACAAACGGGCCGAAAATATGGGCCCATTAATTCGTCAGATTATTTAAAGACTCTACTACATACGCCCCATAACCAAGCAAACACAATATAATCGAAACGATCTCAGCCGTCCATTGTTTACGTTACACAATATAAGGAGATATTGGAGATGTCTGATAAGTATTGGAATGAGATGTTTCTTGTTTTGCCAACTGCTTCTGTGTTGGATCCTCGGTTCAAGATGAATTATCTCGAGTTTTACTGCTCAAAGAATGGTGAAGAAGGTTCAAAAGCTGAAACTGTTGTGGACTACTTACGCAATCTATATTCTTGCTACGCAGCTAGCGCTCTACGTACGTCCACTACCAAAACCTGAACCAGCTTCCCGCTGTTTCATGGACATGTTCGAAGACGAGTTAGAAGAAGAGGAAGAGAAGAAGCCTGACGGTTATGGGGACTTTCAAGAGTATCTTAATTAGTTTGAAGGATCATGTTCAAGAGAGTTTCATGAGTCAGACTGTCAGAGCTTGATTCTTATTTCAAAAAGCCTGTTTTGGAGTGGAGCAAAGACTTCAATGCATTGGATTGGTGGAGAAAAGAGAGCTCAAAGTATCCGATCCTCTTCAGAGTAGCTCGGGACATTCTCTCGATTCCAATCTCTCGTGGCACGTCGACACGTGCGTATGTTGCGGACAAAAGGGAGTGTCCTGAGTTTATTGTCTCATTGGAGGGGAAACTTTTGAACGCCATGATCTGTGGCGAGAGCTGGTCAGCGACTCTGATATGGCCAAGTCGTTACTAAGAAACGTAAAATGATATTGCCTTCTGATTTAGCTCTTGTTTTCATTTCGTTTTCTATGTACAATGAGTTTCTCTTGAAGTTTTTTTTTTTGCTTAACTAAGATGAAATTTCTTAAAAGAAAAAAATTAATATTTTACAGATTTTATGACAGTAAAAATTTAATATTTTACAAATTTAAAATTTAATAGAGGACAGTAAAAATACAATTCCAAATATAAAATATTTGAAATAATCACACCCGTCAACATCTTTAGAGCATCATTAACCCTGTCTCTTAAGGGGGTCTCTTGCACTGTTTGCGGGTCCCACTTACATGTGGGGTCCATGAACAGTGCAAGAGACGGCTCCTAAAATCCCTAAATAAGAACCGTCTCTTGCACTGTTCGCAGGTCCCACTGACACGAGTCGGCCCGTGATTGGTTAAATTTTTTTTTTTTTTTTTTATAAATCAGAAAAAGCAAAAAAAAAAATAATAAAAAAAAAAAATAAGAGACCCATTAGCTACCGTCCGATTAACCGTCGATAACTTAAAAACTATCCAGTAACTGGTTGCCACGTAGGTGAGGTTAGCATTCCCGCCTAAAACAAAAAGAAGATTCTGCATAGATATTAAAATTGAGGATCCGAATCGTGTTTCAAAAAAATAGAAAGAATTGGAATCGTCTCTTATATTTAACCCTAATCCTCTCTCTCCCTTCGTCTCCCCCACGGAAGACAGAACAGCAATCCTTGCTATGGACAACAGTGATCTCACATCCGATTCAGGTTCTAATCTATTCTTCCTTTTCATCTCTTTTGTCTCCATATAGCTTTCCCTTCTCATGATTTTGAGGTCCAAGTGTTCGTCTGTATGCATGATAGTATTCTCATACTGTTTCCTTGTTAGATATGATGAAGAAACAAAACTCAGACGACGATTCCGAGTATGATTTTGAGGACGACGATGAGACAGACGTTCATAACGCTATTCCGAACCGGTTTCAGATCAATCCGATCACCATCAGGAAAGAAATTCTTAAGCTACACGAAGCACAAAAAATAAAGGCCAAGAAGTTTCTTAGTGACTTTCAAGGGAAGCTAACCCTCTCATACGAATGGATGCTTAGCGGGAACGGATCCACCAGAGATTACACCTGTTTAACTGCTCATTTCATCGACGATAACTTCAACGTCAGGAGCTGGATCCTCGGCTTCACTACCGGCGCTTCGATACCACTAGACGACATCTATGTCTACCACTTCAGAAAAGCTGTTCAGGATTTCGAGGTTTCGGGAAAGGTCTCCACGATACTACTCCCTAACCGGGAAGGTTTTGATGAAAAGAACGTTGATGCTATCAGGAAGTGTATGGATGCTAGTTCGGTTAACCTACCGGTTTTCGTGGTCTATTGTTGTGCTGATCTGTTCCGGTTAATGGTTAATGATCTGTACAGCGAGTTCAGCTGGTATTTGTATGAAGAGGTTCGTATGTTGGTTGGATGGGGAAGTTTGTCATCTACCAACTGGAATGTGAAACTGTATCATCTCCAACAAGCTGTTGATATGCAAAACGAGGATGCGTTTTCAAAGGATGAGATTTACGATGATTATGATAAACCTTCTGATGAAGAATGGGTGAAGATTCGGAGTTTTTGTAAGCTCGCTGGTGTCATCTATAAGGTTGCTAAGGAGCTTTTTGAGGGAGGGTATTCGACGTCTAATGTTTACTTCCATCTTCTTGCGGAGCTGAAGGTGATGTTGAGGGAAGAGGTTGATGGTGGTGATGGTGATTACTTTGTTGGGAAAGCTGAGAAGATGTTGAAGATGTTTGATAAGTATTGGAATGATATGTTTCTTGTTTTGGCTACTGCTTCTGTGTTGGATCCTCGGTTTAAGATGAAGTACATTGAGTTTTACTGCTCAAAGAATAGTGATGAAGGTTCAAAAGCTGAGACTGTTTTGGACTATTTACGCAATGTGTATGCTCGCTATGCAGTTAATGATATATGTCACAAGCCAATATGCCCTGTTGCTACAGTTGATGATGATGAAGAAGAAGAAGAAGATGATGAAGATTATTGTGATGAAGAAGAGAAGAAGAAGCCTGATGCATACGTGGATTTTGTCTTGTTTAAAGAATATCTCAAGTTTGAAGAATGTTCAAGAGAGTTTCAAGAATCAGAACTCGATTCATATCTCAAAGAGCCGGTTATGGAGTGGAACAAAGACTTCAAAGCATTGGAATGGTGGAAAGAAGAGAGCCAAAAGTATCCAATTCTCTCCCGTGTAGCTCGTGACATTCTCTCCATACCGATCTCACGTGCCACGTCGTACGATGCTTATGTTTCGGAGATAAGAGAGCCTCCTGAGTATGTTCGTTCTATGGACGCCAAAGCTGCTAACGCCATGGTGTGTGGTCGAAGCTGGTTACCAGTCTTACCACTTTGATGATGATGGTAAAAATTGGTAAGATCTTCTATTTTTCCCTATCTCTGTTAAGAACTTAAGATGCTTTTCTATAGCCTTCATGAAACCCTTATAACTGTTTTTGTTTTGGTACTTTCGTTTCCCATTTCTAAATCAATAGCAAGTTCTTTTATGAAGAGTTGTTCATACAATCGTATTCTTGTTGAGACTTAAGTCTCAAGAATGACTTTGATGCCCATTTCTTACAGACTTGATAAAGAATATAATCACCAGAGATTGTGACATGTTATAAAGTTAATCATTAGCAAGATAAAACTTCACAACAGAACTTACGTTCTGTTTAGGCCTTTGCAGCCGTAGTTGTACATAGAAATTATAAACCATGAAGTATCATATATAACTTGAATTATTATTCTCAGTATCATGATTTGTTATTAAGGGTTGGCAAAACATCAGAACCGATCAGCCGAGCCTAAACTGACCCAAAAGAAAAAGGCTTCTTTAATCGTTTTTATTCGTCTTTATTTATCCAATTTCTAATTATAAATATATGAACATATAAGTATTATTATCTTAAATCGTTTCTATTTTATATTATTAAAATTATATTTTAAGTAAAAGATATAAAACAATAATTTATTTTAATTATTATGATTAGTGGGTAACCAGCGAGTAATTCCTAAATCCAGGTAAAACGAATGCAGATTTACTTGAATTATATAGATCTATTTTAAAAAAAAAAATCGTCAACTTATAATTTTGTTGATCAAACGGAAAGGATTTAAGAGCATCTCTAATGGGGTTAAAAAAAAAAGAAAAAATTGGGTTGAATTTTCCTTAAAAAAAAATTATAATTAAATATATATATATATAGGTGCTTTTTGCTTTAAGAATGGATAACTTTATTCGGTTGTTATTAATTTTGATATTTGAATAAATATATTTTTGTACCCTTCTTCAAACAGATCCATCAAATTTCTTTATTTTATTTTTGTATGGACGAAAGAAGAAGATGTTTGTCTTAGCAACATCTCCTCCTTCAACCACTCTCATCAGACTATCAAAACCAAATGGGCCAAACCGTTCACCGGTTCGAAAAATCCTCTGCATGAATCAGCAGAGGCAGAGCAAAACCAGTACCGGAAAATCTTGGATCCTCCCAACAAGTCTCTCGCTCTTTAGTTCAGGCTTCATCTTGGGTCCTCTTCTCGATGGTCTCCACTCACGTGTCGATCTCGTGGTTTACAAAAACGGAGCTTTTCAGATCGGTCCTCTTCACACCAACATCTGGGTAACTAACTATAGTTTCTCAATGAACTTTGAAACCATTTCACAAACATACGAATATTGTAATCAAGTATAAAGTGTACGGTGTACTTCTTCAGGTCCCATTCTTGCTTGGCTTATTTTACTGCACAGTAGGTTTACTGCAACTTCTACTGGATGATAGAACCTCTACAAAGCCTCCACGTGGCAACTTGGACAAAACCGTAATTTCACTCTTGTAAGTGTTGTGCTGTGTGTTGTAACGACTACTTAAATGTGGGACGGTAGAAAAGGTGACTTACTTTGTATGGTTGGGGAATGAAACAGAGCACTGGTGTTGTTCTTAGAGCTAAGTGCTGAAATGTACAAAGCTGGAGTTTCAGACAACATAGAAGCTTACATTCTATTTGCCTTAGCAGAATTTCTATGGTTCTCTCTAGATAGAACCTGGCTTGGCTTCACCATTGCATCTCTCCTCGGTATTGCCTGTCCCTTAGCCGAAATCCCCATTATGCAGTAAGTAAAACCGCGCGATTCAGTTCTTTAGCCATCTCTGGTGTGTTTCTAGATAAAAGAAGTCTTAAAGATTGACGGTAACATGACTTAACAGATTCTTTCATCTGTGGTACTATCCAGAAGCAAACATAGAGATCTTTGGCCAGGTAAAAGAGTTTTTTATACATGCCGCTTCTTTATTGAAGCAAGAACAGTATAAAAGAGTGTTTCCCTTCGTTTTTTTTTTCTATGGTGAAGGGATTGGTCACTTGGACTACAACTTGCTACTTTGTCTACACACCGTTCTTGATCAATCTTGCAAGATGGCTCAAGACAGTTGCGGAGACTACTAGTGATGTGGACATTACAAAATGAAATTTAGCGCATACGAAGAGCAATTGTGTGCTTTAAAATAGAGTTTATAGCTTGCAAAGGTTACATTAGATATGTCGCCAAAAGAAACAAATTCGGGTCAAGATTTCATTACCCTCAGTTCCTCACCAAGATAAAACCTGCCAAAATAGGTTTTTATAAAATTGAGTTAATATAATAATAAATATTTAACTCTAGAAAGTTTGATATTGTTACAAAATGAAACTATTTTGCTGTATTTAACTATATATTCCTTTTCAACTAAATTTAGTTGATTAGATCAAACTATATGTTTCGTTTTACTCAGTTTAGCAATCTCCAAAAAGTTTCAACTAACTAAAAATACATTTTAATTGGTGATACTGATACAGAGATACACACAAAGATCTCATGCACCCCAATAGAAGTAGATAATTATATACAATTACATACAATTATTACCACAAAAACTAGGTGAAATTAGAGTGGAGAGAATGAGATACGTACTCAGCTACAGCTTCTTTGCTCTCAAATGTTGATTCAAAGAAGTGAGTGAAACTTTGATGCAGATTCTCTACGCTCACATTTTTTCCCCTAAAACATTTTATTCAGGCCTGGCTCAGTTGCTAGTTAACTAGCATAACTTTATCCAGAATCATATTTGGTAGAGTAAACCAAGTACAATATGATTTAACTATTTGACTGGTTTTTTAGCATCGGTTTTCCTTCCAATTTTGATCATTTGGTTCGGTTGTGTCGACCATCGACCAAAAAAAAAAACTCATCATGAGCATATTTAGAATCAAATAATATTGTTGATTTAGTTTACAAATCTAGAAGACGCCTGTCAACATTCTGTCACTTAATAGTCAACAGTTCACTAAGAGAAACAAAACCCGGTCAAAGTCATCACCAAGATTAACATGCCCAAATAAGAATTACTTTTCTTTAATGAAATATAGTTACTATATTTATTATTAAAAAAAAAAAATCTACAAAGTTTGATATTTTTAGAAAATGAAACTATTATGTAGTACTATTAACTATTTTCTTTTTAACTAAATTTATTTGCTTAAGTCAAAATAAATGTTTCGTTTTAATCAGTTTAGCAATCTCTGAAAAGTTTCAACTAAAAAAAAACATTTGTTGACAAGAAAAAACATTTAAATTAGTGAGACTGATACAATGATACACACAAAGATCACATTCCCTCCCTTATATAACTAGATAACTATATATAATTATTACCACAAAAAAATAGAGAAACTGCAGTGCAAGTCATTAGTAAGCAATAGCTAATCTGGATACTTCTTACTAATTTCGTTATAAAAATTTGCATTTTATTAAAAGTCCCTAAGCATAATGTGCGCTAAATAATCAAGTCAATGACTCAATGGATATAGTTTTCATGTGATATTTGTCTTAATAGTGTGGACATTCTTAAAGATAGAGAAAAAGAGAGGAACGTATCTTCTATATTTTTTTTTCTTTTGAGAAAATATCTTATATATAATTTAATTGCTAAGGAACAAGCACTCTCCAAATCTAAGAAACCACATAGCGCTTCTTGCACACTCAAGGTCAAGGCCATGGCTTTCTCTTGCGTCACAAGAAACGTGTTTTCAATTATTCCTCTTCTCGTAATGATCCTAACAATCATCACCCCTTTGTCTTCATCTTTATCTCCGAGTGACAAAGTCACAACGGAACTACTTAACCAACTCTGCGAAAAACCGACAATTGATAACAAAAGTTTCTGCCTCTGGCAAACCTCTTATGCGGTAACCGTAGCCCTCGACCTAAGTGGTCTTGTGGATATGGTCCTCCAAAAGACGCAAGTGTTTGGCAATATGAAATAAAATAAACTTAAAAAAAAATTGAGAAAATTGTCCTAAATTTATTTATTTAAAATATTATTGGTTAAATAGATGATACTAATAAAAACATAAATGTATTCCATCTAAATAAACTCAGGCTCTCACATATTTACATCACACAATTAGCCACTAGATCACTCACCATTTTAAAAATTATGTGACTGGTTATATACTTAATAAATTAGCGGCCGCAAAATGTTTCATTCACTTCTGGCAAGAGACAACTATGCCCAAGAGTATGAACTTGAATCAAAGCTTAAAACGACTTTCTGAAACAACAACAACAACAAACATTAATAATTCATAACTCAATTGTCCTAATAAGTTTAAGTATATAAAAGTTTTTGATCTACCTTTTGTTGTTGAGAAGATTCAGCAGAATCTGAGCTGCTGCTATAGGGTAAAATTGTTTTGAATCTTCCATCATAACCAATAACCAATGGCGTTAAATTTTGATTTTGAATGCTTCGTTTCCTCCAAGCTACGTTTACATCCTCCTTTTCCTTTAGGTTCAGTTCCTCTTTCTCCTTTACTTGTTCCTCTATGTTTGCTTTATCCTCAACTTCATTTTCACCATTGCCTTTCTCTAACCAATAATAGATGATAACAAGATTCTTATAACTAAAATAACAAAACCAATTGATTATCGAGTAACTACATAAATAAATTTATTAGAAATGACAATTCACGATATTCTGCATCTTTGGTTTTGCCGAGTAAAAAAAAACGCTCTATTCTTGTGCATTTTCGTCGCTACGGTAGTGTGGTAATCCAAAAGATTGTGATACTACAAAAAAAATTCTCTAAGTGTTAGAATGTAAAACATATATTATTATAAAATAGTCCTACATAAATAAAAGCTTACGATGTTTGTAGACTATGTGTTTATGTTGTCATTAATGGGATCGCAGTTATTTTTATCTTTGTGAGAAGGTGTTCTGAAAAGTATATGCCTTCTGTTTTCAGTGGAGATTACACTTGAGAGATGTGAAAAATGCTATCCTCTGTTGATACACAAAATTCGAGCTTCTGATCCGTAAGCCATTTCATCTGCTACTCTTAAAGAAGTAAAGCCACTTCTACAAAATTCATACATAATTACGATAGAGCTGGTTAGAGATTAAAACTACTAACAAGCAAACATATACTTTTTATAATTATTTTAGAGCTGGAAAATATATTCGTATGAGAGTAATAGGCGGATGTTTCATCTCATTATACCTAAGACTTCTGACTATAATTACAACACCTCTGGTGTTTAATGTTGTAGGTGCTTGGGAACGAGACTATCGGGCAGATCAACGTGGCGTACAAAACTAAACCGATGATTAAGCGGGTGTTGGATGAATGTAATTAATCTAAGATACAAGACTATTGCTATCAAAGGAAACCCTTAGTTCGCTGAAGATGGAATTGTCGACGCTGGCGTTGAAGCCTCCGCCTGCGAAGGAGGGTTTCCCAAAAGCCAGTCTCCCTTAACCGATTTGACCCAGAAAAATGGTCAAGATCTGTGATGTAACCAGAGCCATCGTCCGAATGTTGTTCTGAACACTTTTAAAAAGATATTAAAAATAATAATAACAAAAAATATCCCTTGAAGCTGTTAATCTGTTATATTATTAAAAGTGTGTTAAACTAGTAATACCATGCATAAATGGGCATGGAGGTTTTAGAACCGAATCACGGGATACACCAACATTCACGAGCCAGACTGACTAGAAAAGGCAGTCCCACAATATATATTTTTCTGTTGTATAAGTAAAAAAGAATATTTAAATTAGACGAAAAGGTAATATATTGTGAAATGTATAATGGTAATTTCGTTGCATGTGGACCGACTCATAACCTATTCACCAATACCACACATAACATCTACTTTTCTCTTGTTTTTTCACCACCACATATACATGTTTACGTATATACAATTAAGAAGTGTTTATCAATCAATATACCTATACAGCTATACTCACAACAACGTTTATACTCAACAAAGTTTGTCACGGGTGAAAACGAGTCGTGACGACACGTAAAAAGTAGTATCCGTCTTGGTGACTAAAAGAAAGAAAAACTAAGAGTTGTAACTTGTAAGCTTTTAAGATTTACTAACATAACATGTATATAACAAAATTAAATAGCAACTATACAAGTCTAGAAACATAGGTAGCTCCACAACATACAAGTATTGACTTAAAGTTATTACACATCAATATTCTTCTCATTTTCTTTCCAGAATTCACCATCGCCGACGATGAACAAATCCTCCGCCACATCACAACCATCTCTATACCTCTTTCTCCTCATGCTCTTACCGTTGCAAGTCCAATCCTCCTCCGACGATCTAATCGACACAGTCTGCAAAGAGACACCGTTTTGCGACCTCTGCGAAGCTTCTCTCCGCCCTCTCACTCCCTCACCTTCCGATCCCAAATCTTTAGCCTCCGCAATGGCCAACATTGTCCTCGGAAACATAACTGATACCTTAAGTTATATCCAATCTCTGATCAGACATTCTCATGATCCCGCGGCGGAGCGAGCACTGGCTCAGTGTGCTGAGCTGTACCGGCCTGTGGTCCGGTTTAACATTCCTCAGGCTATTGAGGCAATGCAGCGAGGGGAGTTTGGATTCTCGTTGTATGTTTTAGGTGACGCAGAGAAACAAACTGATTCTTGCCAGAAACGGATCAATAGTACCATGGCCGACGATGAAAACTCGGTGGCTCTTACGGCTAGAAACCAGCTGGTTAAGAATCTTTGCGACGTGGCCATTTCTGTGATTAAATTTCTAATGAACACTCGTTAAGAATCTTTGTTTCTTTCCCAAGTAGTAGTTTATATGTTTGTAATTATTGACACGAGCAAAATTCTGTTTACCAAAAAATGATAATTAAGCGATTTATAATGCAGTATTCTTACATTTTATTATTTATTTAGTTGAGGAGTATATATGATTATATGGTGATTTAATAGGGCTTTAATATTGGGACCACGAAGCATCCGAAGACAGCAACGCAACAGAAATAATAGACATTTGAAATATACACACACGTGAAATCACATGTTCAATTAATTTTGCACAGCATTAAATGTGCTCTCGAAGCTCAGTGGGAGTGTCTAGATACAGCCACATGGATTCTGTTATTTAAATAATTAATTTCAAATGTCATCACTAGCATGTGATTTCAAATATAAAAAAAACTACCAATAATGATGATTTCATATTTTTTTACGTTTTGATTTATCAAAGTTTGGATACTTCTTCTTTACATTCGTTAAAAATACAAAATCAGCTATCATTACGAACCCAATTTGTATTATAGCTTTGAAGTAGCACATGTAAAAAAGATATAGAATGCCATGGTAACTGAATACCACAACACTGATTTTATTATTTGTAACATCTCTAATTTTACTTCAAGAAGACCATTACAAAACTATATTTATTGTTTCATATACAGCCGCAGAGACAGCAGCAGACTTTCCCCAAAAACTTTATCGGTACGAGTGTATGGTTCACCGACAATCTAAACCGATTAATGGTTTGATGAACCTTTCCAGTTCTATCCCTTTCGTTAACGCTTCATTGTGAAACTCTATTCATCTTCTTTCCATTGTCCAAACCGGAAACCGGTTTTAGTAAACTGCGAGTACAAAAGATAGGATTAGAGATTATTTCAGACAAATTAAAACATGATTCCTCTTCTGAACCGGACAGAAACAACAACATACTTTGGTAATCTCCTTGGTAAAGCCGAACCGGTATAACTTCCACCCGGTTCGCTCGCAGACGGATTACCCGCATACTGAACCGACACAACACCACCACTGGCTTTTCCGGAGCTAACGGCTGCTCTTGGCCACAATCCTAAATATTTCAGAAAACACACATAAGATTAATAAAAACTGACAATAGCAAAACGCAAACGCAATTGCGGTCGCAAAAGTAAAACCAAATCATACCTTGGAAAACGAGGACGAAGAAGAAAATAGCGGTGAGAAGCGTTGCCAAGACATTGCCTAGAGAAGAAGCCGCAGACGCAGCTTTAGCCGCTCTCGATTTCTTCAAAGCTCTTAACCGTTCGACCCTCGCGCGTTTCAGCATCGCCAATTCAGCGATCTCCCTTATCAGTTTCATATCCGCAGCGTCCAGCGACGGTCCACGCGGCGGTCGAGGAGGCTTCGACGCCGATTTCTTGCGTTTCTCCTTCCGATCCCATCCCGGTTTACTGATTGCACACTGAACCGGACTTGCATCGTTTTCTAACAAACCGACAGTTTCTTCTCCGGTCTTCACCGGTTTGTTATCTGTAGACATCGGTAACAATGGCTTCTCCGGCGACTTTGTATAAACATTGTCGCAATCAACGATTCCTTTCTCAAGATCAACATCGAAATCGAGACTCATCCCCATGAACTCAACAGATTATTCCCACTTCAGACCAGAATCGAAGTTCTGAAAACAGTCGCTTAGTTCTTGAATCTGTAATCAAGAACAAGATCTGTCCCCAGCAGAGACGAAAGGACACACACACATACGCTTGTGCCGCCTTTAATAGCTAAAGCAATTTAAAAAAATGAATTACAGCTAACGCCTTGTCTCCAGAAATAACCAAAAATCTGCAATAATAAAATCACAAACTTTAGTTTTTCATTAATCGATAAAGGAAATACTTTAATGCTTAATCATAATGCATAATATGGATAATTACCGAATCAAAAATCACATGGTAAAGATAGATAAAAGTCAAAAAACATTAAAAGTAGAGACTAGATTAGAGGATTAAAGAGACAAAAAGAGTTTGAAGTTTGGTTTATGTGTTTATCCAGATACTGTCGAAAGTAGGTAACTTTATAGTGCATTGATTCGAAATTAAATGTTTACACATAAATATATACCATTGCTTAATCTAGGGCATGAAGCAAGGAACACAGCTGTGTTTTTGCTTTTTTCCGATGCCGTGACTTAGGGGGAGAATACATTTAAAATAATAAAAAAGAATTAAATAATTTTCACTGAATTTATTACAAACCCAGAAATTAACTCAGAATTACTGAATGATGGATGAATAACATACTCGGATTATCATAATTATAAAAAAGGATAACCAAAAAAAAAAAGACTCTAAAATCTGAACGAAACTGGTGTGAATGAAATAGAAAAATATTTGAAACTTGTTGTTTGTACCTTGAAACGCAAGGGAAGGAGACCTAGATCCTATAGTGACGAGATGAGCTGAGAGACCGAGGAGAAAATGGCGGATTAATTGTCCCACTTCAGACCGATTCGTCCAAGTTTCCAATTTTTTCTCTTCAAGAGAACGAGATATATATATATATATATATATGGTATTGTTGTGAGATATTCTGGATTTTAACAACAATTTTAAAACTAATAATCTGATAGTTTTAAAAATAAGATAAAAGGACAGCAGATTTGAATTTGAAACAGATATAGAAGTGTGTTGTGTTCGGACATGTGTTGATGTCCTAAATATAGCTGAGATTACGCATGTGAGCTTTTCTCCAGCAGGGAAGCTTCACGTCACCGACGCATAGAGATGGGCCTAAAATATTCTTTTATTACTGTTTGATCCCTTTATTTGTCTACTCCTTATGAATTTGCACTCATAAAATACTTTGTGGCCCTTTCTACTAATTATTTTCTTGTTTTTTACAGAAAATACATAAGCTTCTACAAATATTGTTCTTTCCTACGAATAATTTGTTTTGAGGGCGCTTTTGTTTTTTTTTACATAAATACAAAATTCAAATTGTAATTTTTGTAGGAAATTACAAGAAATTCAAGATGAAGACAGAGACAGATATGGCGACATACATTGTCCTAAATTGAATAAACTTGGGCCCAATTTGATCACTATAAATCTCTCTGTCCCAGTTTACAAATATCTGAAAATGACGACTTCAACGAGAACCGCTATGGAATTTCTATAAAGATTAGGTCCGTTAACTAACAAAACCTTTTCAATTAACCTCCAATTTCTTGATTACTAAAAACCATGCCTAAAGAGAAGCTCGTCAACGTCTTCTTTGTCTCATCGCGTCAAATTTGTCAACAACCTCGTTTCGTTACACTTTTTAATTATTCTTTTCATTTAAAACTCAGTCAAATTAAATCGTAGTCAACATTTCCACATTATAGTATATGTTGTCTTAGGGTCTGAGTTTTATGTGATGCTTTTATTTTGTTGGTATTTCATTCCACTAGCAATGTTACAAATTCACTAGGGAGATCCAGTAAGAGAGTAACGAATAATGAAATTTAGGAAACTTTCAGTTTCATTTATCACAACGAAGCCAATAATTCTAGAGAAATCATAAGGCATGGAGGTGTCTGATTGGTAGGGAGCTCTTCACATCTCACTTACAGACAACATTTAATTTAATCAGTCCGTTTTCGAAATAATACCGTGCCCCCATGAAACTGACTTGTTTACACATACGCACTTTAGTCTCAGAGCGTACTAACATTATAGAGACTAGAAAAAGAAAAAAAAAAAGACCAATTTATTTGTAAAGAAAAAATATTGAAAACCTAACATGTAGCATGAAAGCCTCGTACCTGTGCTGGGTGAGTGAGGTATTGTTTCAAAGAAACGAACCACTATACTAAGAATACTTTAAATTATTTTGCGGCCAATATTTATTTATTTAATGCAGCCAGAAGCATGGCCTTCCCAATAACAGAAACTTTCAATTGGTTTTTTCATAATTTTAAAATCTATACTATTAAAAGAGACTATCCTAGGCTCCAGGGAGCGTCCACATCATCGTAAATTTTTCTCTAAAAAAAAGCCATGTGGCGTTATTATTAAAAACACAAAATAATTAATAAATAAATATACAATATAAGAAAATATAAATAATAAGTAAATATACAACATAGGAAATAGAAATATTACATTAACATTTATCACAATATTATCATTTGATATAAAAAGTAAATATACAATATAAGAAAATATAAATAATAAGTAAATATACAATATAAGAAATAAAAATATTACATTAAACATATATCACAATATTATCATTTGATATAAAAAGTAAATATGCAATATAAGAAAATATAAATAATAAGTAAATATACAAGATAAGAAATATAAATATTACAATATAAGAAATAAAAATAATTAATAATTAAATATACAATATAAGAAAATATAAATAATAAGTAAATATACAATATAAATATTGCATTAAATATCTATCACAATATTATCATTCGATATAAAAAATTAAATATACAATATAAGAAAATATAAATAATAAGTAAATATACAACATAGGAAATAGAAATATTACATTAACATTTATCACAATATTATCATTTGATATAAAAAGTAAATATACAATATAAGAAAATATAAATAATAAGTAAATATACAATATAAGAAATATAAATATTACATTAAACATATATCAAAATATTATCATTTGATATAAAAAGTAAATATATAATATAAGAAAATATAAATAATAAGTAAATATACAAGATAAGAAATAGAAATATTACAATATAAGAAATAAAAATAATTAATAAGTAAATATACAATATAAAAAAATATAAATAATAAGTATTGCATTAACATCTATCACAATATTATCATCCGATATAAAAAATTAAATATATAATATTAATAATATAAATAATATATATATATAATATAAGAAATAGAAATATTATATTAAATATATATCACAATATTATCATTGATATAAAAGTATACTAATAAAATGGACTATTTGAGATTTCAGGAAGTGTCCACATCAGTATAAAATATTTCTTCCAAAAGAAGTCGTGTGACATTATTATTAAAAACAAAAATAATTAATAATTAAATATAAGATAAGAAAATATAAATAATAAATAAATATACAATATAAGAAATATAAATATTACATTAAATATCTATCACAATATTATCATTTGATATAAAAAGTTAATATACAATATAAGAAAATATAAATAATAAGTAAATACAATATAAAAAATAATTAATTAAATACAATAAAAACAAAAACAAAAATAATTAATAATTAAATACAATATAAAAAATATAAATAATAAGTAAATATACAATATAAGAAATAGAAATATTACATTAAACATCTATCACAATATTATCATTTGATGTAAAAAGTTAATATACAATATAAGAAATATAAATAATAAGTAAATATACAATACAAGAAATAGAAATATTACAATATAAGAAACAAAAACAATTAATAAGTAAATATACAATATAAAAAAATAAAAATAATAAGTAAATTTACAATATAAGAAATAGAAATATTATATTAAACATCTATCACAACATTATCATTTGAAATAAAAGCAAAAAACTAGAATAAGTAAAGATATAATTTAAGAAAAAATAAATCTACAATTAAGAAATAAAAAAACTAGATTAAACATTTATTTGAAATTGAGGTACGGCATGAATAACATCATTAAGTATATTTTCACACGTTTTTAGAATGAGTTTTTCGTTTAGCGAGCTCTACAATTAGTAGTCAAACTTGAATGATTCATGGTTCCATCAAGTGTTATACGTGAACATAATTGCAACAACAATTGCATTGTCTTGAAGATTTTGTTGCAATTTCGAGTATGACCTTAAATTGAGTCTGATCTAATGTACATTTGAAGTGATAGAAGAACTTGATTGTTAAAACTACTTCTCAGTTCTCAGTCTGATGATTCTGCTCAGCTATCTCAGGTAAGAAGAAGAAACAAAGATGTAGGAGATAATATATTTTTAAAAAGTTGGAATCTTAAATGTTTTTTCTGTCATCTTCTCTAGATTGAAACATAAAGAGAAGAAAGGATCTGCTGGATTAATGCAACAAATGACGAGTCCCGCATCAAATGGCGTTTTAAAAGTTATAAAAAGCAACAAAAGTGAATAAATGCCAAAGTTTCAGGACGAGTCTAATGAAAGTTGTTGTAGAACGGTGGAGAAGTGGTGGTAGGGTCATGGTGAGCTATGACAGTGACGGCAAAGTTGAGTCGCAGGAGGTGGTGTGGTCACAGATTGGCTGTGATGGGTGTATGACTTAAAGAAAACACAAACCAGAACAGTGGAGAGAAGGAAGAAGATGTTTCAGGATGGGTTTTTGAATGTGCAATTTTGGTATTTATCAAGCCTTAGAGGTAAGATCGAAGGTGTATATTTACGGAGGACATGTCAAAAAAGGCAGAATAACTGTCATAGGTATTATCGGAGGTAAACCAAAGCCATAATCGTCATTGCTTCTTAGACATGCTTACATGAACACAAAAATATGTATGTGAAGGTAAATTTAGAAGAATACGCGAAAATCATACTATGATAAGAGCACAATGCATAGAATCTACACCAGCTCACATTTTATAATTCCAATATAAAATTTCAAGATAACTATAAAATAATCGGTCAATATTAAAATTTTAATTGGTTTATGGTTCAGTTGACAAGTAAAGAGCGATTTATCAACCAACTAAAGTTAATACACATAAATAAACCAAAATAAATCGAATAAACAAAAATTTACATACCTGATTTTTTGAATAAACATATATATAACCCAATTTCAGTTTAAATATATATTTTTCAAATGAATAAAAAAATAAAAATTAATGTTATATTTTGTGAAGAATAAACTAAATATTTAAAATATATTATTTTCTATTTATTTTCATACCCCGCCCCCGCCCGTAGAGCGGGTTGATCACTAGTTAAATACTTTGTATTTTTTCATAATTTTAAAATACAAAGTTAAATACTTGCAGGCGAGAACTAGGCCTGGGCATTCGGGGTCCCAATCGGTTTTCGGTTTTATCCAACCGGGTCTCGGTTTTTCGGGTTTATCAAAATCAGCCCCATTCGGATTATATGAAAATTCGGTTCGGGATCGGTTCGGGTTTTCTCGGGTTCGGTTCGGGGTTAGTAAATCTTCAAAGAACCGGTAAAACCCGATATACTTTCGGATCCGGGTCCCAATCGGTTCTTCGGTTTAAAAATACCTGATTTGTACCTCCTTTGTAACCAAAACATAAGTAAAATTAGTTATTTGATTTAAAAGTATATGATTTGTACCTATTTTGCAACCAAAACATAAGTAAAATCGATTCAAAAATTAAAAAAGAACATCAAGCATGATTATCCAAAATCAAACGAAAGATAAACATAGTTACTGATAGAAAAAATCAAATAATTGACAACACAAAACGAAAACCAAGTTCTAATGAAATGAAAAATATTATTCAATGAAAATAAAACAAAAATCTAAAAATTTGAAGTTTTAACCGTCACCTTCAATCATGAAGACGCTAAGCATGAAACTCTTAAACATAAAGCTCAATAACAAGAAATTAGACATATAATAAAGTAAACAATAAAAAACTACATTTCGAGAAATACAAACTTTTCTCAAGTCGACCTAACCAAAATATATATTAAGCTATATATTAATATTAAACACAAACATTAATATTAACCATATACCAAAATATACATTAAGCTAAGTATTTGAGTTAATTATTCATGTAATAGATAATTATTTTAGATGTTCAATAATATATTGGTGTGTTTTCTGATATAAATTAGGAATTGAGATCATGTTTGGTACAAGTTATTTTTGGGAATTTTGAATTGGTTCGGATTCTATCGGATATCCATTTAAGTTCGGGTTCGGTTCGGATAATACCCATAACCCGAAATACCATAAAACAAGATCCATTCGGTATTTATGTCGGGTTCGGATCGGTTCGGATTCATTTTTATCGGATCGGGTTCGGTTCGGGTTTTCGGGTTCGGTTTATTTGCCCAGTCCTAGCGAGAACTCTCCATTGCACTATCTTTAACGTTCTCATACCTTCCATTATTGCAGCTATATACGTTCTACGTCCTGTATAAATCTCTATGTAAATGAGAAATACGTTCACATCTAGATAGAGCGAAATAAGTTTTTGAATGTGCACAAATAAATCTTAAAATCTGTTCTGCATAAAATTCTATAACGAGGATTGTTATCCAGAAATTTTATTGTTGTGGGGAAACTGTTGAAAGAGACACACGTGGGGATGTTTTTTTATGACGAAGACCAGACCAGTCATATTCTGTCTGCCAAACCGCACCGACAAATCCTTGAAAGTTCAGGGCCTTATATAAAATTAATTGGGCTTAGAAGCCCGTTTAATACGTTAAGCTGCAAATCAAGTCCACTTTTATTTCTTTATAACTTTTTCTTTTACACCATTTTTAGATTGTGCATCAGACCTATTACTTTTTTATTTATTTTTTTGGTAAATGTTAATATACCTTTTTATTTTCTTTGGATAAATGGTTTGTGCATGTTATTCTTTGCGGGAACCATGCAAATTTTCTTTATGTCGTTCCAAATTTATCGATGTCTCCTAAGCATCTCATAGAATGAGTAGAAGAAAGATTTATATAAATCATTAGAATTATATATCAATGCATTTTATTACCAATGGAAACCATATAATCTTTTTCTCTCTTCAACAACGAAAGTACATTGGTATAATGCTAGTTCGTAAACCATGATTTTCACAGTGAATTAAATCATTACGAATTTATTTTAACAGTATAACGGTATTAATTAAAATAATATTTACAAATGGACAATTTTATTAAATAGATTTTTTTAAGTTTTTGTCACAAAAATAGCCATAGAAAAATAAAATGATCAAAATAGCAATTTTTTTTTGTTTGAAATTTTCATTTTTTTTTATTAATTTTTTGAAATTTGAAACCTTATTCACAAACTCATCCCTTAACTCTAAACCCTAAAGTCTAAATTAGTTAACCCTAGGGTATAAATGCATATAAATAAAAAACTTAGTTTTTAAAAAAAATCTATTTTAATCATTTTATTCCTTAAGAACTATTTTTGTGAAAACAAACTAAAAAGAGCTATCTAAGTTAATTTCTCTTTAGAAAATCTTGTATTGTTATTACCATTTACATGAGTTTCTTGGTTCTATAGTTAAACTTACGATTGACTTTCTTAGGGTTTTGAAAGCTTTAAAACAATAATATTGAGCGAGCACTCACCCTTACCAGTTGGACAGCTTGATCGGTGGAGGATTTTATTTTCCGGTCCCGTGGAGTCACATCAAAAAGTTCCCTGTCTCCCTTTCACTTAACAAAACAGCATGTTAATTTACATTGTCTTTATCCGCAATAAATATTTAAAATGTTAATACAAATCTTATTCTCAAAAGATCCAATTCAATATCTTACAAAAACGTATTAAAACGAATAGAAAAGGTTTCAAACAAAATTATCAAATCTTAAATTGAAATTAATATAAAGCTATTTTCATATAACTTTTATATTTTTGGCACATCATCACTAATTTTGACACGGCATATGTGAATATATTATCTCAACATTTCCGGATTTGATTCTTTTGACAATATACTTCATTGTACTGAAATAGTTTTAGCTATTAACCTTGATATATATCAAGACGGATTTTGATTGCGTACACTTAATAGTTGATCAGCTAATTCAAAGACCAAAATTAAAAATAGGTTCTTGGACCAATCTAAAACGCAAATTGGGTGATGGATTTGCTACTCTTTTCTTATGACATGTCAGTGGGATCCGCGAACGTTGCAAGAGATCTTTTTAAGATACCCTTTTAATCATGCTCTTACCTCCACCATTTCCAATAAACAGAATAATTTTTCCTTAAACGTTTAACTAAATACAACTTTAGCCTTCCGTATAAAGAGAGCCGCGCTAAGGAGGGTCCATACCTGCTTTACTGTATTCTTATCGAGCCTATTTGATTTGGTTACCGTTTTAAAAAAGCCCAATAAGATCAGGAGGCCCGTTTCTTGAATTTCGGCTTAACCAAAATAGGTTTTGTTTGAATTTGTAGACCTCCCATATGGTAGACTTCAAATTTAACATGTTTTGGACTTTGATTTCTTTTCTCATTCCCTTCTTCACGAATTCTGGTTGGATTAACATATAAAATGTTTGATTTTATAAGTAGGCAGAACGAGGACGATTCTAACGAATTAAATATCAAAGTTGTTAGATAAAAAAGTGTTGCAAAAGTAATCTTATATTAAATTAAAGAAATAATCTTCCAATTTAAATATATTTTTTATGAAACTTCATACCGATCATCACTTTATTCTTTTAATTTTATTTTTGAAAACTAACATATACCAAGTTATTATAAAAATAAAATATACTTACACATCTAATATGAAAAACTGATCTAATGAATACAATCAATTTGATTCAGCTGGAGTAAATTAAAAGTTGTAAAATTTGAGGGAGTATATGTAACACAATAGATAATTTTCTTTTAATATGATAAATTGGTTATCACCTTTGAAAAATAACTCAATCAAAAATACTATAATATTTTATATCCAAAATCACATGTATAATTAAAATAACAAAATTATTTAAAAATTAAAAAAACATCGGTTATTCCAGTATGTCATTAATCTTAGAGTTTTTCTTGGGTTCACTCCCTAGGGTGAACCTCTAGGTTCACCACCCAATCAAAATTTGACATGTTATATTGTATTTTTTAAAGAAAAAATATTTAAAAATTGAAAAATAATGGAAATGAAAAAAAAAATAATAATGTTGCTAACACCGTCAGTAAAACCCTAAATCCTAAACACTAGACTCTAAATCTTACACACAAAACCCTAAACCCTCATAAACCCTAAATCATAAATACTAAACTCTAAACCCTAAATACTAAACCCTAAACCCTAAACCCTACACCCTTGGTTAAACCCTAAACCCTTGGATAAACCGTAAATTTTTGGGTAAATCCTAAACCTTAAAGTAAACCCTATTACTACTATTTAGGGTGTTTAAGATTTACTCAAGGGTTTAGGATTTACCCAAGGGTTTAGTGTTTAGGGTTTAGTGTTTAGTGTTTAGGGTTTAGGGTTTAGAGATTATTATTTATTTAGGGTTTACCCTAAGATTTAAGATTTACCCAAGGGTTTAGGATTTACCCAAGGGTTTAGGGTTTAGTATTTAGGGTTTAGTGTTTAGTGTTTAGGGTTTAGTGTTTAGTGTTTAGGGTTTAGAGTTTATTATTTATGGTTTAAGGTTTTACCGACAGTATTAACAACATAATTTTTTTTTTTTAATTTTTGATGTTTTTAATTTATTTTTATTTTTAATTAAAAAAAATATGTTATGATGTGGCAAATTTTGTGGTCAAAAATATTTAAAAGTGGTCAAAAATATTTAAAAGTTTTTTATTATATTTTTTTGTCGTCTATTAAATTAATAAAAAGTTTAAACAGTGATTTACATAAAGTATACAACTTTTCTAAAGCCACAAGCCGGCGTAAAAACAAGATACTACCCAGAAACAAAGACTGTAGCAAACACATACCCCCAACAACCTAACTTAAACTAAAGAGAACAAGATAGCTAAACGCCAGGAAGAGAACAACAATACAAATAAATAAGGCGAAGGAACCAGCAATGGAAGCAGAATTGATCAAGAAAGCATAGGAGGCCTATATTATTGGGATTGAAAGAGAAACCACGAACAAACACTACACTTACCATTGCTTCACCTCAAAAAAGCTAAGAAAGATCAATTTTCAATCCGAGCAGCCAATGAAGAAACATGTTTGGCAATTTTCAAAGTTTTTTTTTATTATAAGTTAAGGTATTAGAATTTATTATTAGTTTAGTTATCAAATCACAAATTATAATAATATAGATACCAATTATACGATATAGCCTACGCACAAACGGACCATTTTCCGTCAAATGGGGAACTGGGTGGTACGCTTCCAAAATATAATAGGCCGCTTACGGTTATAGACAAGCCCAATATGAAGCGGGTTAAATGGGATAAGCCCATTTTTGCCCGGAACAATTTCAAAGTATTATATAACCCTTGATGCAAAGAAAAAAAAATATATTTCCAAAATATTGTCTTGTTATTACCATTTTACCTGAATTTCTTGGTTACATATGTAAAAACTCCCGAGCGATTTTTTAGAATTTTTGAAATCTACCAAACACTTATTGAGCAAGCACTAACCGTTACCAAGTGGACAACTTGATCGGTGGAGGGATCGTTTTTCTGCTTACGTGGAGAATATTCATTTAAAAAAACTAAGATCTTAGAGCATCCGCATTGATAGTTTCTCGCCCGGAGTATCTTACCAAAAGTAATAATTTTTTAAAAAGAGAGTCTCTCAAAACTCGAGAGATTCATACAAAATTCTCTTAGTAAAGAAATTTTTGTATGAGTCTCTCGAGTTTTGAAAGACTCTCCCTTTAAAAAATTATTACTTTTGGTGAAAGACTCCCGGGACTCCCACTAATGATGCTCTTATGTATCCTTTGAAAACCTACGAACGATCTGGTCCCGTGTCGTTTCATTGACAAGATACATTCACAGTTACATATGAGTCACTTTTGTGATGGCTAAAAAAACGAGTGATCCACCTCAAAGTCCAAGCTTAAAAAATAGGTATGGACCAAGCTGAATTGTGGATTTGCTAGCTACCCTTTCCTATATATCAAGAGCCTTCGTTGTGCAAGTTTTATTTGTTTACCCCCACCCCACCCCACCCCACCTCTATCCCCTATGATTAGGGTTGGGGGGGATTGGACAGTTACGACCACCCAAGAGTCATTCCACGAGTTCTTTTAGCTGTTTTATAAACTAGAAAGTTTTTTTATGCTATGATTATGCTAATCAAATTAGTAGTTTAGTTACGTTTTAATCTTCTCTTAAAACTTACACAACTAAAAAGAATCAGTAAGAGAACCATTCCATTCGATATGTATGATGTTTATCGACAGTTAAAGTACAATTATTTTGGTATACTAAAAATCAAGATTTCTTGGTTGAAATATTATGGAAGACATTTAGCAAAAAAAATATATTATGGAAGACACGGTACTTTGTTGTTCTTTTTTTGTGACAAATAGTTACTTCGTTCAATCATATTTAGTATTTTTTTTTGATAAAACAATCATATTCCAATTGATCATATTTAGTTGTTTCTAAATATTAGCCAGTGGGTAAAAAAAAGTCAAAGATAGGGCTCGAAGCATCGTTAACCTTACACCCGACTAATCTTAGGATATTCCTTCAATGTTCAGAAAAAAAAAAAGATATTCCTTGAAAATTACATAGACATTCTTGAATAAATTGTATAATTAATGTAAAAGTAATACAAAATAGATTGTTTTTCCTACAGTTGAATTTACATATTTAGGATTCACAATCATACCTCTTTTAAAAATAAATATAAAAAATATCAAAGAAAATTGGAGGGAGAGATCTACGAATCTTGTTCTATAAATAGAGCTGCAAGGGAAGCACTTAACCACATCCAAAACCAATAGCAACACAAACAAAAGAAAGTCTCTTCTTTAATAATCCTATCAACATGGCAATGCTCATCAAGAACAAAAACATGGCCTTCTCACTGATCTTGATGTGTTTCATTGTGGTGCCAATGGCTAACGCTCAACTACTTGGTGGGCTTCTTGGCCTGACTAATGTTGTCAATATACAAGGGCTTGTTACATGCTCTATCAATGGCAGCGTCTCTACCAATACCACTACCATCCCTCCTTTCGCCGGTAGGTTTTCTAT
>MU105839.1:234712-273579 GCA_012274485.2 Sinapis alba | reverse complement strand
TTCAACCCCTGACAAGCCGCCACGTGGAGAGCAGTCCGATCATCAATATCTCTGTAATTAGCATCGATCCCTGAATCAAGAAGCTCCCTGATCCCTTCAATGTCACCTTCATTACACAGATACATAAGCCTCACACCGCCGTCGATCTCTTCTCCATCCTCCAACACCTCTTCTTCCGAGTGAATCGACGGCTCCGGGAACTTCTCCGGCGCCATCGACGACTGCCTACCAATCGTAAAACGCGGCGTTTGATAATCATCTTCCATTATTCGATTCTAAAACCCTGAAAGCTCCGACCTTTGAGGAAATCTCAACGAGGGTATCGAGAAAAAATTGAACCTTTACAAACCGGTTTACACAATCCGATTAAGAGATCAAAGTAGCGGTTTATATAGGTGTGTTGTGGTGCCGTAATGTAGAAGAGAAAGCTGGTCGGTTTAAAAAGTCGTCGGGGAAGAAGAAAGAGGAGAGAACCCGCTTCTGTTTGAGCGTGTATGTGTCACGTGATCTTAAGCGCGTGAGAGGACAGTTTCTTTGGAAAGTAGACGTCATCTCTGTCGCCACCACGGTAAGAACGCGTTGACGAAATTTAGAAAACAGATCTGAGCCGTTGATTTAGTCATTCAGGTTGGTAATAACGGTGTGGATGATTCCGCACGTGTAAGATTCTATTCGTTGAAGACGACAGCGTTTTAGTTTCGCCGACGCATATTTTTTCTGTTTGAGTTAAAGTAAGTACGCTTGTGGACAAAAAGACTTAAAGAGGATAAGACATAAGAGAAACATTTCAATTCTATTTCCTTTTGATTTCCATACGATTACATTATTTTCCACTTGTTTAAATTTATAAACATATCAATTTGCAGGCTACTTTAGTTGTCTTTTTATATTTTGTTTTATAATAGCCACTTTAGTTGTCCAAGGAAAATAACTAATTGGATAAGGTTTCATGCTAAGTATGTGATCTGATTTATTGATGTATACATTGACTAGGTTCTGTGACAAAAAAAAAAAAAAACATTGACTAGGTTAAGAGATTGATATCTTCATCCTCATCTATTTTTCTAGTTTCATTTAACGAAAAGTCAGTTAAATTACTATTCAACTTCACAACATGTGAATTTGTATGAGTTTAGCATCTTCTTAATTATATTTTTTTTTCTTTTGTCAACCTATATGCTTCATTATTTTCAAATATAAAATTGACTTTGAAACATGTATTACATGCACGGTCAAGATTCTGACGTTCATAAGACTTGTGCATATAATCAACTTGTTTGTCTCTCAACTAATGACAAGTTGTCTAATAAACATTGTGGTTGATATTTTTATAATAGCTCTTATCTCTTAATTCAATTCCAACTTTTTGGAAAATTTCTAACTAATCTAGCAGCAGATGTCAACTACGTTCCAAATGAGTTCCTCTTTCGGTAGAGAGATTTTTTAAAGCTCATTTCATTAGCTATAACGAAAGAGAATATTCTCACTAGATACCTTTATGCTTCTTTTAAAATTAACATATACTATTTATTAGATTTCATAGCATCTTCATAATTATGCATTGACAACAAAAATGGTGACGTCGTAGTTTCAAAGTTTTGTTAGATACTGTCAATAACTTATTTGATTGAATATATTACTGTTAAACAAAAAGAAAAGAAAGTGAAAACCTATTTGGACAAGGAAGTAATATCTATTCAAGTAAACGTTTACAATTTGTGTGTTAAAATATTTAAATGATGATAGTTTGAAGAATTTATTTAAGTGAACAAATGTTTACAATTTGTGTGTTTAAAATACATGCACATAGCTACCCCCCCCCCCCCCCCCCCCNCTCCCCTAAAAAAAACAAAATTGTAACAGTTCTCATCCTTTGATTTGAATTCAAACTTTTTGGGACTTTATAAGTAATTTAGTAGCAAATGTCAACTAGATTCCAGATTGACTGCATATTTTATTATCTCTACTATTCAAATCTTTGAATAGTTCACCCGTCTGGCCGTCTGCAAAAGATAGACCAAACCAGTTAACTAACCTAAAAGAGTAGTCCCATAAGATACATATATTTTTACTTATATTAACATGAAGCAAATTCATTTCATATTGTCATTAAATCTTATCACAAAGGCAAAACACATACATATAGGTAGCAAGCATGAACCAAACCATGGAACATCATACTGCACTAAACCAAGACTATAGCCGACATGCCCTTCTTCTCTTCATCCTACTCCTGTGTTTGCGGAGGTTGAAGTGGCGTTGTCTTTTCTTCCGTCACTGTCTTTTTCTTTCCCCCTCCCCCCACGAGCCGCCTAAATGGTGCTATTACTATATATATAAGGGATAAAGGATAAATAGTCCATCCTAACCAGTAACCACGATCACAATTTATGAGATGTATTGCGCATTATGAACATATATACATGACCAGCCCTAAAATTTAGTAGGCCGTACATGATTTATTAAGAATTTCAACAAAAATATTTTTTATAAATTTGGGGCCTAATTTTTTTTTATGAAATCTATATATATATATACTTTTCCCTGAAATTTTAGGGCTTAAAGTCAATGTTTCATCTAACTTTGCCGATGACTGATCCTGTATATATGTAGTTATACCCCTAACAGCTTAACCTAAATACCATTTGGATTCATCGTATGAAGCCATGACATTGTGACCCAAATATAATTAATATGAAAAAGTAAAAGGCCTCATCATTACTAAAGCAGCATTGGTAGAGCTTGAGAGTCGTTTCTTTTGGCCAAATATGCAAACTTCATGCGACGCCTTTAGAGAAGTAGGTGCAGGTAATTAGTATCGTAATATTATTATTTGATTGAGTAAGAAGAGATGGTACACAATTACTTATTGAGCAAAGTTTATTGAGACCTTTTATTACAGACTCATAACCAAACTTTTTAGTCTTTTTTTTTTCTTAAGGATTGAGATTGCATACAGCCACTTTCTCCCATGACTCGAGAGTCTTGTCTTCTGTATCGGTTTTGCATAGTGCAAGTCGATTTAAACGGAAACTCAGTCCATCGAGGCTGTTATCGAGTGTGTAAGCTTTCTCCTGCGCTTTCTTCTTCCCTTCTTCATCTAACTCGGCGTAAAGCAGACTCAGATGCGGCATGTAAGCTGCGTTAGTGTTCATTCATAGTTAAGAAAATGAAATTTAACAATGAGACAAAAAAAACAAACAAGAAAAGTCAAAAGAGCTTACGTGTTGTAGTGGAACACTTGAAATGGTTCTTACAGTGTTCACCAGCTTTCATTACCTGTAAATAAACAGAACAGCACAGACCTTATTACATAAAACACATATCTTTATCAGAAACCAAACCCAAAGGTTCTTGACATCTGATCTTAGTCATCCCTTTGTAATGATTCATCAGAAAGGTCGAACTTTTGGATGGAAAATTTGGGATTTTTATTTTATTTTATTTTACCTCTGGGGTGGATTTGAGAAGCAAGAAAACGCATTGGTAGAAGAAAGTTCCGGTGGAAACGCGATCGACGGTGGCGGTGTAAGCTTTCAGACCGTCGCAAGCTGATTTGAACATCTTCTTCGCTTCTTCTTCCGTCAGAGTCGTGGCTCCGACGACGGTGACGTGAGGATCGAATCTTGGGCCAGAGAACTCGGATCTCAGAGCTTCCATTAGCATTCTGAATCGCGGCTCCGTCTCCTCGTCGGGCAAAGCCCACACCGAGTATACGTCCTTCTTCACCTCGTCCATGATTCCGTTGACTTTACAATCCAGACGCAACCGCTATTTGATCGCAGAAGAAATGATAACACTTAGAAAGTTGGTTCTAAGAAGACGAAGAAGCCCTTCTAGAATTCCAAGTACACCTAATGGGCCTACACGAAGCCCAATATTATCGATCATTATGCTGA
The DNA here is from genome assembly GCA_012274485.2 of Sinapis alba. Classification (NCBI taxonomy): domain Eukaryota; kingdom Viridiplantae; phylum Streptophyta; class Magnoliopsida; order Brassicales; family Brassicaceae; genus Sinapis; species Sinapis alba. The sequence goes on along the minus strand of MU105839.1, from coordinate 269,680 downwards.
AAAAAATAAGGATAATTCTCCTAATAGCTAAAGTTTTTGGCACAGGGCTTGCTTAAGATATAGAACCGCTTTTAATTATAGAGGTCTTTGAGTTTGCAAACTCTCACAAGAAACTTTTTACAAAAAAAAAACTCTCACAAGAAACATTGATGTGGTATGATGTGGAGAGATTTTAAAAGTACGCTTCTTGAGGGATTCTGACCCAATGATTAACCATTAATTCATAGTCTTCCTATACGTACTATATGCTTAATTAAATATAATGTAGATTTTTTTTACTTTCTGTATTTCATATTAGTTGTCGTTTTATGTTTATGCACACATATTAAAAAAACATTTAATTTTACATATTTTCAAAATAAAAAACATTATTACCAATACACCTAACCATATATCAACCAATAGAAAAATATAGTAAATAATATTACCAATAAAATTTGACACTTATTTTAAAACAAATTCTACTCTAGAACGACAAATAATTTATAACGGAAAGAGTATAATACTAATATCCAATGGAAATTAAGAACGAAAATGTATAGTAAATTTAATTATTTTCTCATTATCCCCCCCCACCCCCACTTTGACCTAGTGGCTATGGAAAGATGACCATTAATATATTTTTGCTATTTAAATATTATAATAAATAAAAATGAGATAATTGTTGGTCGAATATCAAATTATATATATCCATTGTTAATTTTCCATGTTCATATGTAATCCAAGATTGAAACACATTAATCAGATATTTGATTATCCAGAAATCATGTGTACATACCTTTTCTGAGAACTAATATCTATATATCTTGATATTTGATTTTGAGTGCTTTTATTGTATAATCAGTCATAATTGTTTCTCGCTGATCAGTTATTGCGTTAAATAGGTTAATGATATACTCCCTCCGTTTCATTTTAGTTGTCGTTCTAGGCTTAGACACACATATTAAGAAAACATTTAATTTTACATATTTCCAAAATAAAAACACAACTACCAATACACCTAACCACATTTCAACCAATAGAAAAATAGATTAGAATAAAAAATCAATAAATTTTGCATTGAAACTATAAAACGACACTTATTTTGAAACAAAAATTTTACTCTACAACGACAATTAATTTGAAACGGAGGGAGTACATATTTAAACATGTGTTGACGCCATATATTAATATATCCATCACCATTCATTAGTAACTTTAGACCTAGTTTTGACACAAAAGATATATTATATTTTGTGATATATAATCTTATTTGTGATTTTTGCATAGTTAAACGACCTATAAACAATAAACATATGCCTCTCAAAAAACTTGTAACAGTTTCTTACCACATTAATTATAATATAAGCTTACGAACATAAAATGTCTCAAGATTCATCAAAAGGAAGAAAAAGTAAAATAAAATAAAACAAACAAAAGGTGTCTCACGGGAAGGGAGCTGTTCTCTTCATATCTGTCTCAACAACATCAAGCGCAAAGCCTTTCCTAAACCGAACCCAATAATCAGCAATCAGATTCTTTTTCTCCGGTCCGCAAATCCCTTCTCGTGACGGCTTCAACGACTCCGTCGAGATTCCATGTTCTTCGTCTCTCTTTTTCACCAGCTCCGGTTTTATCCTTCCAAGACTCACGTCTTGTGGCGAAACCATTAATGATGGTACACCTAGTGGTAGTCTATCTCCTAAAACAAGAGAAAACAAGAAGCCCTAAATATGATTTGTTTACTTTATCAAATACTCTCTCCGTTTCATTTTAATTGTCGTTCTGATTTTATGCACACATATTAATAAAACATATAATTTTATATATTTTCAAAATAAAAACACAATTACCTATACACCTAACCATATTTTAACCAATAAAATATAAAAAATTTTAAATAAATTTTATATTAAACTATAAACGACACTTATTTTGTACAAGATCGATGAATCAGTTACCGCGATCGAGTTGCCATGTACACCAAAACTTTCCGTAAGATTTGGCAAGATTCTTAAGCTCCGGCTTCGCAACGAGCTCTGGGACCCTTGGAGTTACTAGAAGAGCCATTTTGATCTACAAAACTCTTACAATATCAATCATTTTGGGATCCGGACGTAAATAGTTATGAACATATCGAAAATATGTGTTTCTAAATAATGAAACCTCGTAGTCATGCGAGTGCCAAAGCTTTTGTTCATCCGGTGAAAGACTTTCGAATAACTTCTCTGACACTATATATTCGATCCCTATAAATTTAATGCAATAACAATTAACAAACACATTCATAAATCATCAGTCATAGAATCATAATCTCCAATAAAAGCTTTACACTCAAAACGTCAAAAACACACTACCATACGTAAAAATCAAAGTTTATACGCACGTAAAATTTTTCAAAGTTATAAGATTATCTCGAAATTGTACACATCACAAACGTATACAAACAATAGAGGTCGCGTTATATATGTATGTACCGATGAGATGAGCCTTAGAGGAATTGGAATCGTAGACGGCACATTGGAGAAAGTCTTGGTTTACACGGTGACCGTAGATATGAACTTCGATCTGACGGTCAGGATCATGGCTATAGCAAGCGAATGAACACACGTGTAGGCTCATTTGTTTGACGGGTTTCATAGACTGCATCATAGCAGTTCCTTTCTCTAACATCGCCGTAGTGGTCTTCGTCGGATCTCCCATTGGCTCCTTACCTTCTCCGCTGCTTGCCGGACACGCCACCGGAACTTTATCACTTGACGCCATCGTTAAACAAGAGCTAGAGAGAAGTGATGTTGCATGAGGTAGATATGACGTTTATGATATGAATGTGACATGTCATTGGAAAAAAACTGAAGTGGCGGATTAGAGTTGGCGTTTCCGGACAAGGTTACACGTGGTAGATTTTTAAGCTCTGGACAAAGTGTTGCACACTTGGCAATGTTTCGGACTCCGGATTTTGTGCTTTCTTTTGACAAGTTCCAAATAATAACTTCTGAAATCTTTGTTTTAATTTTACTTTTCCAGGCTTCCAAATTTGAATTAATTATTCTAAAATATACCACGAGACAAATCTCCATAAATACGAAGATAGAATCTCTTGCATTAAAATGAGAGAAGAGATAAATATAGCAGTTAATACAACCATACGTACGTAAGGCCTGGTCAATTAAAGGTGCTATAATTTATGTATTCGTTACATACAAGGAGAAACTAATCAAATTCAAAGTTGTTGATGTTTACGGATCGATCATATAAGAATTTTTGTGATTCATTTTTATTAAATTTCCTTCTTATTAATCTGGATTTTTATCAAGAAATAATTCCGTTCCAGAACCAAAGATCATAGTTCTCGAACAAGTAATTAAAAATATTATGGAGTATCTTTTGGTTTAGGTATTGTCCCTCTAATGATAATGGTATTAAATATTTTTTAGCGAGCTCTAATATGATCAGATTTATAAGTAAGCATTTCTTGTAAAATATGAACAACACCAAACTTTTCTAGAGCCTAAACCTCCATTTCACCTATCCGCTACCCTCTGATTGTAACAGTTTTTAAGGGGTTATTGTGTAACAAGTGTATAATGTCAATTAGAACGTTCGTATATTTTATCATCAACATGATGAATTAATTTCAAGATATAAAGCTTTTCTATTATCACATGTATAGGATTGAGCATTTTATCCATTATTTGATTAATTATTTGTTTCGATTCGATCCAAAAAATTGGATATATGTAAATCTTTGAAGCAAAACAAATATTAAAAATTAATATCCATTAAAAATGAAGTAAATCACAAATACTAAAAAATTAAAGATGAATATTTGATTCATTCTGACTATTATACAAATGGATGTATATATATAGTTAATATAGATTTTTAAATTTATAATTTTTATTTTAACATATAGTTTTATTAAATTTATTTATAAAATTACTTATAAAAATATTATATTAAGAAAAATATATAAAATCTTTATAGAAAACTATATTTTCTAAAAATATATATTTTATAAGAAAATTTAATTAATTTTAACAATTTATAAAACAAACGCTTCCATTAATTTTTATTTTACCTTTTATATTATGTAAAAAATATTTTTTAAACAAATTTGTATAATATTTTTTAGATTTACTTGTATTGAACAAAATGGATTATGTATCCGTAAATATTTATAAATTTTTTGGATATCTAAAAAAATTATATATCCATATTTTTCTGAAGTAAAAAAAAAATTGTAAAGTACAAAGCAATCATAAATACTGAAAAATATAGTAATATTTGATCTGTGTTCATCCCTAACCGTACATGTTTACTCGTTTAGCGGGTTGGTCCAGAAACTTACTTAGTATAATACATATTATAACAACTAATTACTTAAAAGAAAAACAAAAAATTAGAGTGGATCATATGCTACACCCTCACTCGACCTGAGTGCGTCCCTGCGCTAGTTCCTTTGGAGAAAAAAAAACTCAAATACCAAATTAGCCCCTTTACTTCTGATTGATACAACTAACTATATAAACCTCTGATGATGACTAACTTAAGGTAGCCATTGATTTGTTCTTCTTAACGAGAGCTACCGTTTTGCAAAGCTTTTAAAAACGAGCCGCTTTTGGTTATTTCACGCAATGGTTTATCAGTATATCTAACAGTGTTGTAAACCCATGCACCCGCAACCGCACCAAGAATTGGAGATCCTATGTAGATCCATATTCCTTTGTAGCAGTTGTATACCATTGCAGGTCCCAAACTTCTTCCTGGATTCATCGAAGCTCCCGACACCGGTCTGATAACAAAAACATGTGTAATGTTTTAGTGGTGAAAGATAAATATGCACAATGGTAGCAATTAGCAAATAGAGAGGTTATGAGTAAATATATTTACCCGGCAATTATCACGTTAAGTAGTACCGTTGACCCTACTGCTAGTCCGGCAAGTTCTCCAATCTGATTTGTTACATGTATGTTCAAAAATTACAAGGGTCAGAGACTACATGCGTAAAATTAACTAGGAAAAAGTTAAATTATATTTCTAGTAGTGAAATTTTAGAATCAATTAAAGAGGAAAATACAAACTAATGTAGGGAGTCCATTTTTAATTAAAATCAGCATTAAAAGTACAATATTTCCCTGAAAAGGAAACTATAATAACTAAAATAGCAAGTGTCTCCAACAATTAGCCATCAACTATGAATATACATATAAGAAGATTGTAAAATACTAACCGCTCTATTATCAGTGGCGACACCGGAAATAACGAACATTAGGTAGAAAGTGATGATAAACTCTATTACAAACGACTGCAAATCTGATCCCGCCGGTAATGTTCCAACGAACACGTCATGTTTCCCACTGCAAACGTCTTGATCAAGCCCGAACAACAGCCGCAAAGTCACCGCGGCTAGGGTTGATCCGATCACTTGCGATATCACATAAGCAGGAACCTAAAATACTAAAGAATAATATAAATAAATTTGAGAAAGTTTTATTTAATATCACATTGAAAAAAACTGAATTAGTCTTGAAAATTCCCTTAAAACTGAAGATTATGGATAAACCAATTTGTAACTTGAATTTCGAAAATGTAAAAAAGTGCAGTTTTGTATGAAAAATATATATTAAAAGTTCTCTACAAAAAATGTTGTTTTTCTAGCTAGCTAAAACTTAGAACTATTATTGGTTAAAATCCTTTAAAATGTTATTCCTCCGTTTCATTTTAGTTGTCGTTCTAGGTTTATGCACACATATTAATAAAACATATAATTTTGTATATTTCTAAAATAAAAACTCAATTACCTATACACCTAATCATATTTTGATCAATAGAAAAACAAACTGAAGAATCTTTTTAATAAATTTTGAAATAAAAAATTTCTTATGCAATGATAATTAAATCGAAACAGAGGGAGTAATTATTACAGAAGACCACAAAATTAGTACTTTGGTGTAATACAGTCAGGACTGTCACAGACTCACAGCTAAGCAAGACCTATCAAAAACAAAACGCCAAGGTTCTAGTTTGTTCATCAAACTAGAAATTAATGACACATAAAAACAAAACTTAATCGATAATAATAGGTTACATATACATATATATATGTGTGTGAATGTGTTGACCTGTTTCAGAGGGAAACGGCCGCAAGAAGCGAATGCTATTGTGACGGCCGGATTGAAATGAGCGCCGGAGATGTGACCGAGGGAGTAAACAAGAACCATGACGGTGAGTCCCCAAACGATGGCGATCCCTGGAAGAGTCACGGCTTTGTCGTGTTGGGCGTTTACAGCCACCGACGCACAGCCAGCGAATATCAAGAAGTACGTTCCCAAAATCTCTGCCATCAACTGAAAAACAGAGCAATTTTAACAAAATAAAAACAAAGTAATTAATTTCTAAACACCAAACAAATAAAAAGGTTCTTGAAGATTGAGAGAGTTACAGAGAGTGAACACCTTTTGTAAGAAAGGGACAGAGACTGAGAGTAGAGAGTCTTGTTTCTTCATGGGTTTTGGGACACGAATAGCTTCTTTTTGCTGTTGATGATGTTCGTTTTCTTCATTGATGTTCACCACCACTGCTCCTTCTCTGGCATCGCTGTGGCTATTTCCCGATATCTCCGCCATAACAAAGAAGAAGATGAAAAGAAAAGAAGATGGAATCTTTGAAACCGACCAGTAATGACTTGTGTGAAAAACTCTGGTGGCAATTATCTTCTATTTATTGGCAAATCGAGAGGGAGAGAGAGATTAGACATTCCACGATTTAATATTTGACCATTTTATTTTATTAATTACAGATGATATGTTTATCAAAATAGCATGATATCTTTTTGACATTATGACTCGTCCCTTATTAAGAGCTTAGCGTATCAAGTTTTTTTGGTTAATGGAAGTCAGACTTACGGAAGACTCCAAAAATCCATATTAATCTTTAACAAGAGGTGTAATTCATGGATAAATTCTCCGGATATGTAAATAAATCTTAAAATATATAATTTAGTTTTGTGCAGCAAATAGATCAAACCTGAAACATGTTAGCGTCTCAACAGTAATCTAGATAAAAGACAGTGGCACTTACTACAATAATAATTTTAAAATTTAATATATTTTTTAATAAATTTGATATTTACACTTATAATTATATGTAAGTTTACACATATTCTAACATTTATACACCCAATGAAAAAAATCTTTAAATTCATTCTTGCGTCTCAACTCACTCCGTCCCTTTACAATCCAACCGCACTGTCTCGGCCAACATATTACTCTGTGTCTTGGACAACATATTACTCTGTTTTTTTTGACAAAGGAAACAAATATCTCTGGCTTGTTTATGTATAGCAAAATGTCCGCCAAATTTTTATCTGGATAAGATGTTGATTTTGAAGAAAACATACTAATTCTCTTGATTAAAATACTGTTGTCTGTTGTCTGTTGTCTCCTGTATTTCTTAATTGGTTATTCTATACATTCGTGAATTCTGTGAAAGCTTTAATGTTGGTTGATATGCGTCTAAATAGTTGCTATTATACTTTCTGTAATTTACTTAATTCTTACTACGAGTATTTCTTATACTATATAATGTGGATAAACCGGATCTTATCCGTAAAAGTCATACTGTTTCTTTTAAGTTGAATAAATCATTTACTTTTTCCGACGTCATGCGGCTAATGTGATTGCCATATCATTAATGTCGTATTTATCCATATTCATTGGATAGGAACTTCCAATAAAACACTAAAGCTTTAGCTATGCTTATATTATTTTTTCTCATACTTTAAATTAAAAGATATGTTCAAAAAAAAATTCCCATAAAATATATCAATCTTGTCGAAAAGACAAAATCTATGTATATTTTTCCTGGTCGTTTTTATTGTAAATATGTCAAAATGTAAAAGGTTACAAGTTTTATTTTGCAAGTTAAGAGTTGATTAATATGTAATGTAGATCATTAGTTTGCTTATATATTAACATTATCCAAAATACTGAAAATTGTCATAAAATAGTTGATTTCCAAAAGCGTCGATTTTTAGTTCTTATTTTGAAAATATTCCTTTTATGACCACATAAATAATGGAGATTTCAGATTTGAAACAAAATAACCAATTCTGTATTTTATTTTATGTTACATTTATTATCTCCAGTGTTGTATTCTGGATGAATATATATTGGATATATACATTGGAAGATTTAAGTATGCATCCAAATCTGTCATATAGAAGTTTTTCAAGATATTTTTTTATAAATATTAGGAACATAATTAACAAGAACATTCTCACAAATATCATTTTATTTAGTTATTAAATAAATATATTGATACTATACACACATTTATATGAAAGTCATTTCAGATTCTAAGAGAATCCACAATGGGAATATCTCAATAAGTTTTCATCCAATATAAAAAGAAAAATTGAAAAGAAAAATTAATGTAGAAACGTTAGAAAAGTCTGTCAAATGAGATATCAGAAAAATTGAGATACCTATCTACACATGTCACAATATAATTAAGAGAACTTAGATTTTTGAATAACTTTTAGTTAAATAATTATTTTTTTATAAAAATATTAATATTGTGTTTCGCCAGTGAGGATGCTAACATCCTGATTTCTAAACTAAAATATCCATTACGGAATCCTAAGAATTTTGGAAACTCGGACATTACGATAATCCCTCCAAGTCCGATCAGATGACGGATGTTGAGACACCCAAAAAATTTCGTATCAAATGGACCACACAAAAGAACTTAGGTCATGAATACTTTGTTATGATCCATCCGTTTCTTAAAGATACATATTCTAGGAAATAATTTTGTTTCAAAAAGATACATTTTTTATATTTTCAATACACATTTTGTCAACTAATAATGATTAATTGTAAACTTCAAGAATATTAATTGTATTTACTAAATTCTTATTGGTTTAGAATCATGGAAAATAGATAATCACAGAAAATTATGCATTTAATAATTATATTTAATATGTTTTATTAATCTGTGTGAAAAAACCAAAACATGTAACATTTTGAAGGAGTAAATGGGAACTGAAAAAGATGTCTGTCACATGATGAAATTGATGAAGGCCTCTTCAAGTCTTCAACTACCAACCTAAAATACAGACATGCTTAATATAGATTTATATATTTGTATCTATTAGAATGAAAAAAAAAGAATCATCATAAACGTTTAAGTTATTTGAGTCAACCACATAAACATGGTCGAATGGTGACACACTTGAAAAAGTTCTAAACATTTTGTATTTAAAATCTACTATTTCCAAAATATCCATTTATGTTGATACGCGAATATCCGTTTATGTTGATAGACAACATAAATATTTAATTTTCATTACAAACAACGAGATTTACTTAATATCGATAAATAAACTTCCAAAAATTTAATCGGTTGAGTTTCAATACACCAATATCCTTAAATTATCAAAAAATGGTTATTTGAGTTTAGACCCCGAAGTGTAACTATGGGTCGGACTAGATCATGTCAAATATTGTAAACATGTAAATTATTATTCTGCTCGTCTTATCCATCCAAACATGTAACTAATTATGAGAATGAAATATAGAACATATAAGCCAAAGAAATTTATTTACAATTCACAGTTCATAAACATCGATTTTACATTTAAATTGAAATGTCATCTAAACTGATACAAAAATTATCTCCTAAGACATCAATGATATTCGTTTGATCAATGTTAAACAGTTTAATATATCAAGTATATATCTAGCTACTACAAATACATTCGTGCATTACAATAAGAATTAATACACATGCACAACTATTTTTGGGTACTAACCCCCGAAATTTATTTTAGTTAGTGTAATCAAACTATAAGTAAAACTTTTCATAGACATAATTAACCACGTTCGAGTTAGAAAATAATATAGATTGGTTAGCATACAATGTCTTGAAAGAAATTCATAAAGCTGGAGCGAGAAAATGTCGTCAGATCAACGGAATTATGAGCGAATAAAGTTTAAAAAAAAGGAATGATATATTCACTGCAAATGTCCTATCGAATTCATAATAATTATGTCAGTTTCGTTTAAACCGAGACTTTGACTAATACGTCCATCGAGTTTGGAAGTTTCAGTTAAATATTAGTATGAAACCCTCTTTTCGAATGATATAGGTTATGAATGGAGACAAGAGTGCGGTGCGTATTTGATTTGATTTGACAGAAATTTTTATATGTTACCAATCAACAAAACTAGTGTTAAAAGTGCGGTTCCTGTAAAATAACGCACTCAACAAAAAAACATTTTTGGTTGTTTTGTTTTCAATAAATAACGCACTTTTCTATTTGATCATCAGATATGGTGCGGTTCATACTCTTTTATTAGTAAATTACATTTCCCTATACAACTATAGAATATCCAATGAAGAATGTACACAATCTTTTTTATTTAACTTGTTAATAGAAAATATTTAAATAATGTCACATATTTTTTATATTTTTTGAATTGATCTAAGTTGCGTACATATTCAATTTTTGTATATATTTCTCAGTTTTCTATTTTCTAAATCAAATCAATAGAAACAAAAAAAAATCTTCTTGAACTATATAAATATCTGAACATTTTTATATTTTAATAGCATCTATATTCATATAAATAATTTAATAGTAAAAATAGTTTTAGTTAAAATTTTAATATATATTTATAAATAATTTATTGCACCTTACTTTTCTATCAAAACCAAATAATCGTTTTAGTCAAAACTACACTACTATTTTTTAAATCAAAACTGCACTATTTTTTTAATCAAAACCGCACTATTTTTTTAATCAAAACCGTATTTGTCCCGCAAACCGCATGAACCGCAGTTGCACCGTACCGTACTTCAATTCCGCACCGCTTATATTATCAAAACCGCCGTCACCATTCGGACCCATAGTATGAAAAACTTAGCAACAATAAAGTCTTTTGTGTTATAATTATGAAGAAGTGTACTTTAAAGAAGTGACTTGGATGGTTACACTATTTTACAATGCGCATGCAGAATCTCTAAGACAATGATTAACCCTAAGAATCCCAATTGGGGTTCTTAGGTTTTTTTTTTTTCTTTTCTTTTTCTGTTTTTAAAAAAAAAAATAAAAAAAAAAAGTTAACCAATCGTGGATCACCACGTGTCCGTGGGACCCGTGAACAGTGCAAGAAACTCTTAAGAACCGGTTCTTATTTAAGAGTTTTAAGAACCAGTTCTTACATTATTCATGGGACCCATCCCCTAAGAACCCCTCTAAGAACCCCCTTTAATCATGTTCTAACCTTCCACTATTTACGTTTACCTTCAACAGAGATCCCATTCCCACATGACTTTTATTAAAAAAAAACTCATCATGAAAATCAGGGTTATTTAAATTATGATCATAAAATCAACTGTTACATACATGATACATGCGACCAATTTTGTTATATTTATTTTATATACATTTTAAGCTAAAATATACAATAAGAAGAAGAAAAAAAAGATGATTTGTCTCAGTAATAAAAATACAAAAACATAGAATGTATTTTGAAACATACGAAATTGAAAATATGAAGAGATAAGTGATAAGCAGTGTATATACATGTTGCGTAAATCAAATATATTTTCTTTCTTGTTTCGTTGAAAATTAGAATTTGAAGTATCGATTCATATGATTTTATAAAATGTTACTAACAATACCAAATCGGGATTTCGTTGCGATCTCAGGCCTTTGACTCTTTTAGTCATAAAGATAACAAGAGTTAGTTGAGATTTCATAAGTTTTGTGGCAGACAACGACTTTGTTTACTAGACGTTGCTGTGTTCTTTTGTATGTTGAAATTAACTACCTACTACTGTCGTAGAAGTCGTTAATTAGTATAGCCTAATCACCGGTTCCCTATTTTATTAATTTGTCGGTTTCTTCTTCAACTATCGAACTGAAGTGTGCTCTAGCTATATATTGTCTAGGGTTTGGATATGATGAATATAGCATGACTAGTTTGTATACAAATCTAAAGTCTCAAAAGAGACGTCACGTATACGCACTCCATGAACAAAATGTGCGTTATTGAACTCATCAAGTAGTGATTAATAGAGTACATGCATAAGGTCGTAATATCTTCGTTTCATAGTAGGACATCAAACTACTTTTAATCTTTTCCCCTACCTGCAATGAATAATATTATATCTTTAATCTTTCCCACTACCTTTCTTGAAAAATATACATATTAGGAGAAGTTAGTGGGAATAGAATCTTGAGATTATATGCAAGTTTTTTAAGTTTTATTTTATAAATAAAATTATATAGAATTCAAGTTTTAGTAACATTAAATTGATGGAATTACAGAACTATTAAAACCCAAACTTTTTGAATAACAACGGATTTTGTAAATCGTTAAACAATCATTAAAATAATAGCATTAAATTTTAGTAAAAATGTTAGAATTCATTAGTTAAACAATAAAATTTAAAAATGTTAACGATCATTACAAATTTACATCTCACTAACACCCTCTTAATCTTTTCATCAATTTAGAATTTATACACAAACTGTGTAGAAATCCTTTTGTTCAAATTCAATTATTTGATTGAGAGTTTACTAATATTTCTATACTACAAGATGATTTAGGGAGATTAAGATTTTGGGTACCAGAAAAAATAATTTATAAAATAATTATGTAAACTAATAGAAATTTATTAAAATTGTATGATGCAATTGGAATTAGCAAGAAGAAAATTTTATTTGTTGATTTAAGATGTAAGATCATACAAAGTTGTGTATAACTATCGATTGTAGGATTTTCAGTATAGTTCTTTTTTATAAATTATAATATTATATTTAATGTTTTGAAACTTGATTGAATATTGATTTGGCATAGTGCTTGAGTCAATGGTAGGAGGGGTCCAACTGATTCATCCAAATAATTTATTATGTTTTTAATTTATTAAAATATATATATAAATATATATAATTAATTTATATACTTTTACCAGTATTAAATTTATAAAATTAATATAAAATATTGTAAAAATATAATTAGGTAACTATATGAAGTTAATATGAAAAAAAAAATTATACCAAATTATTGAATTTTATTTTCTTCAATTTTTCTAAAACCAAATTCTAATATTGAACTGGTTCATTACAATTGTTTTACCGGTTTTAAACTAATTTTGGCGATTCAATTCTAATCCATCTTTTAGAGCAACCCGAAACCGACAAGATTGACAAGTCACAGTTTAACCGGATCGAGCAATCCCGTTTTCAAAAAAGACTGATCATAATAAACTAGAGGTAAAATAATACTCTCTCTGTTTCACAAAGATGTCACTTAGACAACTTTCACACATATTAAGAATGATTGAAATATATTTAAGTTTTCATTAATGTTATTTATTTAACCAAGAACATTTTAGATAAACAAATTTATTTTATAAAATTAATGCATTTTGTAATTAATAATGAGTTGAAAGTAGATATAAAATGCATTGGAATTTTAAAACGACATTTTTTATGTAACAAGAAAAAATTGTTAAAATGACACTTAATATGAAACAGGAGGAGTAAAACCTACATAAATGTAAACATGTGATAATAATAACTTAAGAGCTTCTTGATAAGTTTTAAAAAGACTGGCAATCTTACGAGTTCGACAAACATAAAGCTCACACACCCTTGCACCATTCCATAATCATAGGAGATAAAAACCAACCTAAAGTCGAAACAGAAAAGAAACTGCAAAACTTTTGCATGAGTGTGATCGGATCCAACGACCACCATCACAACAGCTTCAAAAGAAACAAGTGACTTTTGAGGACTTTTCAAGACTGTTTGCTCGCATATTTGCGAGAGACATTAGCGTCCAACAGCGTATCCCAAACCTGTAAACATAGACACCAACAAGATAAGTAAAAACTTCTAAATTAAAAGTGATTTCTATTAGTTTTCTTATATTAATCTTCTCAACTCACATGTAGCTCTCCCTTTGAGCCACCAATAGCAAGCAAGAAAGGATTGTCCACTGAGAAGGAAATGGAGAATACAGCTCCCTGGTGACAGAATCAGGTAAGGAATAATTAAGCATGAACTACTGGGGAGCAAATCAGAGTTATTATGTTGATTGGTTCTTACAGCTTTTGGTTTGTGTGAAGTAATGCATGAAGGCTCATTGTTTGAAAGATCCCAAAGTTTAACCGTTTTGTCCATAGACCCCGTAGCCAAAAGCTGTAAATCACAGCTCATAAATGGTGAGAACTGATTACTAGAAAACAAAATATGAAAAGCTATAAGGACTTTCAGAGAGAGAGAGATTGATGTACGTTGGGTGCAGAAGTGTTGTATGAGATGGAGGAGACTCCTTTGTCTTGATCATGTGCTTGGATAGTGAAACTTGGTCTTAAATCAGAATCTGAACCTGACTGTGCGGCGCGTATATCAAAACCTTTCACCGTTCCATCCTCAAGACTTACCTAAAAGAGAGAAGGTTAATTAAACAAATGTTACAAACATCATATTGTGTCTACTATAAGAGCAAAGCAAAGTGTAACTCACCACAAAGGAGTGTTCACAGTGGGGATTCCAGGCTAAGCTTTCAACATCAGACATGACAGACCATTTGAAACCAGAGTGTGAAGGTTGTCGTCCGTCTTTCTGCAACATAATATACAAACTCATATTAATTATAACTCACAGTAAAAGATAAAGTAGAACATGGAGCAAAGAAGTTACCAATACAACAGTCTGATCAAATGACCCACTGAGAAGCACTTCGGGAGCATAATGATTCCAAGCAACCGCTTGCACCTGTGAATCATACAAAACTATAAGCCATGAGAATATATGTAAAATAATTAAGGGATTTATCATTCTATGAGTCATACAATTAAGGGATTTATCATTCTACAAAACTATAAACCATGAGAATATATGTAAAATAATTAAGGGATTTATCATTCTATGAGTCATTTTCTTACCTCCTTTGTGTGATGCTCCATAGTAATCTTACACTGTCCAGTAGCCACATCCCAAACCTTAACCTTTCTGTCCGCACTAGCACTAGCAAGTATATTCCTTTGTTCCCAGTAAAATCAAAAGAAAATCAGAAGAATTTTTCAAAGCATGGGTACTAGTAAAGCTTAAACATACCGAAACTCCTTGTTCCAAGCAAGACCAAGTACTGAATCAGTGTGGCTGCCTTCTTTGTATTTCTAAAAAGAAATAAGACAGACCACAAAAAATAAATGAAACGGATACATCAGAACTTGCCATGAAATTTAGAAGAAGAAACAGACGAGTTTAATATGGTCATACAGGCTTCCTAATCTTTTCTTTCTTGCTCTTCTTTTTCTTACTAATCTTCATCTCCTCTATTCCTCCCAGTTGTACACAAGGTAGCACCTCATCCCTCTAAAGCAATATAATAACACCATCAGTGCTCTCACAGTTGATTAGAGCAAACAATTAAATACAAAGGCAGTTAAGTTTTACATACAACGTCAAGATCCCATATCTCTATTGTCGGAGTTTCCTTTGATCCAATAGCTACAAAATTGCCTGCCAATAACCAAGGCAAACAACACAATAAAAATGATATTTCCTTCCTCCATCGCAAGAATGAAGAATCCTGCCTCAAGTCTACACTAACCTTTGTCCCCTCCTTTTAGTGGACAATCAATCCATGCAGTACACAATGGAAATTCCGGTATGACTATGTGATGATGAACATACATGTTTGGTGAGCCATTCGATGATTCCTCGTACACATAAACCTGAACATACATGTTTGGTGAGTCATTTGAACCTACAGAAGCGAGTAGGATTAAAGATAAACCTCTAGATGGCTGACTTCATCTTCATTCCTAGCGCAGATAATCACTGAATCAGTTGGTTTGATTGTCGTATCATCAATATCCTCTTCATCGTCATCATCATCATCCTAAAAGGATCACACTTTGATATTCCATACAAAAAAACTTTGAACCACAAAAAAGTTCCAACTTAAACAGAAACATTGATATAACGTACATCAGCATCCTTCAGATATGGATCCAACTCATTACTTGCGTAAAAAAGATCCCCAATCCCAGAGCTGAAGAGTTCAATTCCTAAGTCCAACACAACAAGACAAAAGAGTAACTTTAGGACAAAACTCTGTTCTGTACCAAAATGTATATATGCAGAACAATTACCAAAGAGGGCAACAAAAGACAGAACGATGTAAACGTACCATCATCCTCTTCATCATAGTTATCCATGTCGAGTTCTTTCATTGCAGCAGCTACCTCATCAACTTCCATCGAGGAAGTTTTGCTATTGGATGATTTACCAAAAGCTTCTGCTACAGCCTTAGCATGATCAACTTCACTAATCTCTTCTTCTTCTATCTCTTCTTCATCCTCGTTACTACCATCCACACTGTTACGAGTAAAACCAATCACATATTACCATCTACTCATCTCCTCAGTAACAGACACAAAGAAGAATAAAACAATTCACCTTCCCACGAAAGCTCCACTCTCAATAAGCTCCTTGATTTCTTCCTTTGAAGGTGGTTCAGCAGCATCAGGAACAGCCTTTAAAGACCCTTTAGGTATCCATGAAAGTGCAGTTATCATTCTGTAAAAATGGCAAAAACCAATCGATAATCATTCAAGGAAGAAACCCAACACATTGAATCTTCATCAAATCACTGAGAATCAAAACTGGTTATTGGGTACAGGGCACCTCGAAAGTAGTGATTTTTACGTCAGTTGATCATAACAACAAAGTTGGGCCATTAGACGACATGGCAATCAAGTTTTCGATTAACTTCATGAAAAGCTAAGACCTTTGGAAAGGAATCAAAGAGAACTTACGTTTACCTGAATTGCTTGGGAGAGAGAGAAGGACGCGGCCCAGAACGAAGGTGAACAAGGGTTTTGTATAGGTTTAGGGTTTAGCAATCGAAAACTTGCTTCTGAGGATTCTTTTAGAGGAAGCGGCGCTTAGCGATGAAGAAGAACAAACAAAATTAAGGAGAAAATGCATATAAACCCCTAACCTATTCGAATATTCATTTATAGACCTTAAACTTTGAGTTTTAGAGGAAAACCTGACTTTTAAAATCATACAATTATGTCAAACCTTGAAAGTAACACTATATAGTATATAGATTAATGATCTAAAGCTAAGTGTATAAATAAGAGTCTCTCAAATTTTTTGTTGAATTTCTTATATGAGAGGAGTGGGCATTTCAGTTTAAACTTGGGGTTCGATTTGGATTCGATTCCGTTTGGTTTATTTAAATCTAAATTTTTTTAACCGAAGTTAATTCAAATTAGTTTGGTTTGGTTTTAGTTCGGTTTGGTTTGAATTTAATTTGATTTTAGTTTAATTGGTTGTGTTTGGTTCGATTTAGTTTGATCATGTTTGTGTTTGTTCAGTTTAATCAAATTGACTTTTATGTTATGTTCTAGTTCAGTTACAAAAGTATAGTTTATAAAAGCACAAAAGAAATCAGTTGACATTAAATTATTATTTTCTTCATATTTAAATATAAACTCAAACATTACAATAAAAATATAAAAAAATTAATATAATAATTTATATTATTATCTTTAAATTTAATATAAATATTATAATTATTTTTTTGGTTTTGATGTTAATATATGAGATTCATATTTTAAATTTTCATTTAATTTTATTTCTTCTAATCATTTAAGAAACTTGACTGTTTAGGCTAGGATCAACCTGAAAACTCAAAACTTATACTTTAATTTATTTAATTATTTAGCAATTATTCTCATGTCTTAAAAATATAGAATTAGTTTTAAGGGCAATTTTCTTAAATAGCTCTTTTTAAGTTTTTATCATAAAAATAGCCCTCGAAAAATAAAATGACCAAAATAGCTTCTTTTAAAAAAAATCATTTTTTATTTTTTATTTGAAATTTGAAACTCCAACCCTAAACCCATCCCTTAACTCTAAACCCTAAAGTCTAAATTAGTTAACCCTAGAGGTATAAATGCATATAAATAAATTTTTTAGCTTCTAAAAAACTATTTTGGTCATTTTCTTCCTTAAAAATTATTTTTGTGAAGAACAAACTAAAATGAACTATCTAAAAGAATTTATCTAGTTTTAATGTCTTAAACAAATATAGTATTCCAATAAACTATAATGGCGTCAAAGTTTAGTTTTAGAATTGGTGTTCATGTTTTAAACAAATATAAAACTTGCTTCTTACCAAAACATACTGAAAGATTGATTTGTACACATACTTGGTTAGAAGAATTTATGTTTTGCTATCTAGATAATTTTAAATTTTGATTTTATATTGATATAGGTCCAAATTAAATATTTTATATTTTATGTAACTCTTGATAACAATGAAAATATGGAAATCATCATAATTTTGATCCTACAATTTTTGCTGTTTAAGCTGAAAAGATTTTGTTTTATTTCTAGTGTCTATTACTGTTTATTTGATTTATTAGGTAAGATATATATTTTATTTTTAGATTTAATAAATATATATGGATGATTATTTTTTAAGTTCGAAAAGCTAAAAAGCCATATAACATTTTTAGAGTCAAACAAAACTTTTAAATATAAGCCTAAAATTTGTAGAGACAAATAGACCATGCTTAAATAGTATTAGGTTTACAGGTTTTGAGTCGGGCCAAGCTGGAACAGCCCGATTGATAGCCATACCCTTGAGATTAGCTAAGGAACCTCAGATTTTTTTTTGCCATTCCATTAAATACAAATTCTGGCCACAATAGTCTAGTGGTAGAGTTCTAGAACTGGACAAATTTTGTGAATTTTTCATAATTAAAAGTAAGAAAAATAAATTACCTATACTATTTGTGAAATGATTTTTCGTATTCGAACCCTCACGTTAAAAGTTAAAGTAGTTAATATTGTTTATACACTTAACGAATGAAATATATTAATTAGCCAAAAAATAAAAACGAATTTAAAGCTAATTTAATAGATAATTGACTAAATTAATAATAATAAAATTATCCAAAATATAAAAAAATATAAAAGATAATTCTTATATATTGTGTTGTTATCAAAAAAATATCTCTTAATAAAACAGTAAAATTAAAAAATTAAAAACCATAACTAAGTTAATTAATTTTTAATTTTTAATGTATGTACTAATCAATAACTATAAAATGTTTATGTGCATATATGAAACGAAAAACTCTTTTTTCATGTATCAACCTCTAAATACTCTAATTATTTAAGAAAAAAATAATAATAATTATAATATTTTATCTTTGTCGAAAGACTCAACCATCGTACTTTGTTGCTGATGCTTTTATTAATTGAAACTGTTCATAAGCCATCAGGGTTATAGTACGTACACCTTATAACATTTCATATCTTCATTTTTATCACTGATTTTTTCTACAGAGCAGCTAATTTTTTTTGGTTCTTGTTCAGGACCGGCTCTTTAAGACTTTAACCACGACAGATACCTGGAGAGGGAGAGCGGTGGAGAACTTACAAAGGGTTCGGTTTTTGGTCTGAATATAGTTGCATCTAGATATGGGCCTAATTGTAAGCCCATTAAGAAAAATTCAGTTCTATTTTGCAATTGGACATAATTCAATCCAATGTACACTCTTTTTTCTTTTTGGACGGCCATCCAGTGTACATAACAGTCAGTATTACGCGTACAGTTACGTTGAAGTCAAATGTACTTTGCGGTCCTAAATCATATTGTCACGTAACGTTACTTAAAAATATCAGCCACATGTGGTCGTCATTGTTCATTGACTTTTCTTTTGGGTTACGTACGGCGTCTTGTACATATATCTTTGACTTTTTCAACTTAATCTAGTTTTCTGTTATCTTCTAAATGTAAAAAAATTACAAATTTTTCAATTGACACATTGCTGATTGTTTCTCACGTTCAAAATGGATCAAAGTCCATTTGGCTCTAATGTTTTACATGAATAACCCACTATAATTATAAAATTAATACTCTCTCTGTATCAATTTAAGTGTTGTTTAAGGATTTTTGTTTTGTTTCAAAATAACTGGTGTTTTCATTTTTCTAAACAAAATTTAATGTTAGTTGAATTTTGTGACCAATAACAAAATACTATCATTTTTTTATTGGTTGAACTAGTTTTATTTGATGTTACTTTTATATAATCAAGATAAATTACATAAAATTTTGTGTTTTCTTAATCTTTGTAAAAAAATCTTAGAGGGAGGGAGTATAAAATAAAGAAACTTGGAGAGACAAAATTCTACTAACTACAACTTTAGTTAAAAGCCAACAAGGAGGCAAAAAAAACAGAGTTCCAAACTGTTTTGTTTTTCTTTTCTCTTTTTCTCTCAATCACCTTTAGTCATCACACTAGTGTAAAAAAAACAGACAAACAAAGATGAAATGAAAAAGCAAGAGATAAACTAATTTGATAAGAGAGTTGACTGATAGCAAACAACATTGATACTTCTCTGAAATCATGGATCTATCTGGTTCTTGAATTTCCAAGTGTGAGTTCTAAATCATCTGAAACGCATTCTCCATGTATCCTTTCTCCTTCCCAAGGCTTCACCATTCCAAACGCAAACTCTGCCGCCATTCCATCAGCCATTGGCACATCAGAGTTTTGATCAACACCAGCAGGAATAGCTGGAGAGCAGTTTCCACTTTGTCCTGGAGTCCACATTGGTGAATTACAATCTCCCATTTTAAAAGCCTCTTTGTCGAAAAACGGGTTTCTCGAGACTAAGCTGAAAGTAGGAGAGGACGGTCCGCTCTGTGGGGTTTGCATTCCAGAGAGCCATCCAGAGTCAGGGATGGTTACTTGGTCACGTGTAGGGCTTCGAGCCAATGGTGGAGTCACGGGAGCGCTTATGGAGTTTCCGTGGAAGAAGGGAAGCTTGGAAGGTGAGTTCGAAGAGAGATTCTTGAGCCATGGGATTAGTGAGTTAGCATCACCAAATATGTTTGTAGGGCTAGGGAATGAGGAAGAAGAAGGGCTTGGATTGTAGGAACCACGAGGGCTGGGTTGGTAAGATGAGCATGGACTCGCTGAAGTAGAACCATTCATGAGTTCCATTCGATCCATTGGTTTACACCCCTACACAAGAGTATATTCAACATCATAAAACATATAACCAAAGCATACCATAGCTAGTGGACTAATTACACAAGACAGAGTTAAAAATGTTTAGACCCTTTTTACTAAACGCAAAATCAACGGACAAAATGACATAATGATTGATAATTGAAACCCCAAAGACACCAAGAAAAAAATGATTATGTTTGGTTTATAATGTGGTCAAAGAACAATCTTTGTTAATGGGATTTAGGTATACGTTAAAGAGAGCTTAACATGTTCCCTTTTTTAAACAAATGGTTAAGCTGGTGAGCACGAACAAGATGACACTATGATTGATAAATTGAAAATACAAATGCATCTAAAAAGAATAAAAGGGAAATGAACAATGATTTCTTTGGCATTTAGTGGTCAAACAATGAATGATTCCATTTTATTTTATTTCCCCGCACACAAGCAAAATCCAAACATCATCATAGGTGTTGGATAAAGAGAAATCATTTTCCAGTCTCACATCCATTGACTGATTATAACAAGAATCACGATAATTTTATACTCTAGATTATAAATAATTTAAAGAAACAACAAATAAACACTCGTGGAATTTATCGTAATCTCACGGGGTCCCTTTATTATACCAAGGATGGATATGGTGGACATATAGTATTAGGAACAATACTAAAGTTTTTCTTTTGTCTCTTTTATCAATATTCCCTTTGTTAATTCTCCTGATAGAATATAGTTTTTTTTTCCTTGTTATTACTAAAACCACAGCTACATTTCCAAATAAAAGGTATTTCTTGGAAAGTTAATTAACTTATTTTTAATGTCAAGGTGAACTTTAGTGTGAACATAAGCAAACAAAAGAAAAAGGTTTGTCGAGAAAATTTTACTTTTAGGAAAAAAAATAGAAATAGGAATTTCAGAGAAAGCATCAGTCTGAAAAGGAAAAAGAAAAACCATGTGAGAAAAGATGATTAAAGTCTTCCTCGATCGTTGTACTAAGGAATCCAGACACATTATCAATGGCGAGTTTCGTGAAACAGACGTGTCCTAAACTCTTTTCTTAACAGTAAAAGCAAAAGATGATGACCAAAGAAAAACACAAAAAGAAAATTCCTCAAATCCAAAAATTACTACATTTTTATATTAACCTCACGAGAAAAAAACGAATTGATGGTAAAATGACGATAATACCCAGATAGATACTCGTTAAACGTGTAACTAGGCAAGGGTAAAAGCGTCATTACGATGTAATATTCTCATCTGAAAGTGAACAGAGAGTGTTGAGCATCAGCGAATCTTACACAACATTCATGCTTTTGTTTCAGTTCACCAGAACGGTTTCGATCTGACGTTTGCCATGACCACTAAACCGGTCAAAATTAAATCTCAACCGTCCGATTAACATTCATTAAAATTTACGTTTCCACTACCAAACCGAAAGCTCAGATCTATTCACAGCTTCATATTGAAAAAGTGTTAGGATTGAGTTTTTAATTGGTTTACCTTCCGATACGTAGTTCCGTCTTCTTCGACGGTCCAACCGGCTTCATTGCAAAGAGCTTTGAGAACTTCGTTG
This sequence comes from Sinapis alba, assembly GCA_012274485.2. Taxonomy (NCBI): domain Eukaryota; kingdom Viridiplantae; phylum Streptophyta; class Magnoliopsida; order Brassicales; family Brassicaceae; genus Sinapis; species Sinapis alba. The sequence continues at coordinate 247,059 of MU105839.1, read as the reverse complement.
TTATCGCAGTGTTTCGGCAGCTTAAAGTTCCCATGAATCCTAAGCCCCGCGAAGATCTTAGCCGCAATCGCGCGTCTCCGCCGCTCTCGCCGTTTGTTGTTCTCTCTCTCTTTCCAAGTCGGCGTTCTAGTCCCTGAAGTCATCTTCCGATCACCTGAATGTTCTGTTTTACTTCTTCTTGTAATCCTTAGATGATAATAAGAGAGAAAATTAATTTGGCGCTTTTTTCTCTAATATTTTGGTTTTGTTTTGAGTTTATTTTTCTCCTCTTCTGGTGAGAGTAAATAAATGAAGAAGCACTTACCAGGGTGGGGGTATGATTGTCAAAAAGACGAAATTACCATGCAACTATACTGTAATTTACAACCATACCACTTATGTGTTAACACGTGCTCAGGCTTTTTTAGTAAAGCAAGAAAATGGAAACTCTGTTTGACCGTAAACGACGCCGGTTTGCGTACATTATGAAGAATTTCTTGGGCTTTTTTTTTTTGTTTGGTTGAACAGTTATATGCTTTTTATTTTGAAACTAAACAAAAAGTCAAGAATATCAAGCTGCTTTTATAATAGCTATTTTAATTTTGTACATCATAGATATGATTTCTTTAAAACATTTATTATTCTTATCCAGTGACAGCAGTTTTCCAACTATGGACTATCCATATCTAAAGAGGGACTATAATAGAAAACATATTATGTTACTAATCTAGATTATAGCTCAAATAATTATTCTTTTAGTTAATTTACTAAAATAAATGTGAATGCAAGATGCGTGGCAGAGATTGTGGCATCTTGAGGAATGTGACAGGTCACCTTTCGTTTTGTAGGGACCACAGATAGTTTACATATCCAATCATGACCGTTAAATCGGGTGGGTCACGTGATGCTCCCGATCTGCTTCCTATCAACTTGTCATTGCTCGTGACTCGTTTGCCTTTTTTTTTATATTTCCGTTAATTACTTTCTTTTATGTTTAATCTAAGTAATTAAAATAGTAGTATCTATAAATTAATAATGCAAAGACCATCATATTTTATTAAAGTATAGTTATTAATTTATTAAAAAAATTCTTTTATTAAATTTCTATTTTATTTTTATAAAAAAAATAGTTGATTTTACTGTGTGTACATTAGTTAAATTTTAGAATTCAACTTATATATTTTGTTTTTGTTATATTATTTGGATATTTGAAATAAGTTTCATAGAATTTAAATATGAGTTTAGATATATCTTACTATATATTATTAAAATATTTTAAAGTATTAAAAATATATAGAAAATTCCATTGTGAACATAAATTTTGTTTGTACTTATATAAAATGTATATATTTAATGTATTAGTTTACAATTTAATGAAATTATATATTTATACATAAATTTTAATGTTAATTTATCGTATTTCTTAATTTATAAATTTTTTTACTGTATATTGTATATGAGCTCTTTTGACGTTATTATTTTTACTAAACCTGGTGCATGATCGTGTACTAAAAAAGATATTTAAAATGATCAAATTTCACCTATAACACTTGATAATTGATCGGGTTAAAAATAAATTGATGATTACACCGCAACAACAAACACAATAACCACAATCACAATAGAAAAGAAAGACTTGTCATGAACCTGTGACAACCTGCCCCGTGGGAACTACCCGCCCCGTGGACCCCGGCTCACAGCGCTGCAGCGCATCGACCCCAACCTCTCCCTTATGAGTTCTCACTAACTCCATAATTAGGTTGTTGGTGCGCCTCGAACCCAGGACCTCACCCTTTAACAGCCTTCTCACAGGACAAGCTGTCACCAATTGAGAAGGCTGTTAAAGGGTGAGGTCCTGGGTTCGAGGCGCACCAACAACCTAATTATGGAGTTAGTGAGAACTCATAAGGGAGGGGTTGGGGTCGATGCGCTGCAGCGCTGTGAGTCAGGGTTCCGAGTGAGCGGGACGGGCTGTCACAGAACCTCTATAATCTCCTAAATGGCGGGCCACAGCTTTCTTTAGCCTCACATCGTTATTTTCCATATGCTTACAATGATCTATCCATTGGTATCTCTTAAATTTTTATGTTGGTTAAGTTGACCCTCTTCCTCTTTGATTTTTTTAATTAGAAGGATCACCATCTCAAACTTTGAAAACTAAGTCTAAAATAGCGAAATTATCACCAAAAGCACATTTTCTGAAGAAACTAAAACTTTCTTAATTTTGTAAATATATAGTTAGAATACAACTATAAAATAAACAAAGAACTACAATGTCAATAGACCAAAATTTCCAGAAAAAAATATTACATAAGAAGATATATATATTATATATATACCATATGTTGAAGACAATAGAACAAGAGAAATGAATTTGACATTTTTTCCGAAGTAAAAACTTATCTGCTAATAAAGTTTTCACTATGTTATCTTCTTTCTTCACTTTCGAACTTCTCTTGGCTAAGACTTTTTATTACACGCATCATAGTAAAATTAAACATTTCTGTTAAATGAAATTTTGTTTCTACAAATATATACCAACACTTACGTATCAAATACCTTCTAACATGGTTTTGATTTGATTTTGTAATCCATGTATTAAAAATCTGTCATTGTTTACAAATATTCCCTAAAATTTATTCTTCTATTCCACCAGCTTTTCACAATCATACCCAACAAATTTCAAAGTGACCTTTGCTATCTAGACAATGCACAAATAGTATTTTCCAATAACAAAAAGCACTGAGTAGTAAATCCAAAACAATAATGTTTTCAAAAAATGCAGAACAATCGCTCTTCTTCAACACATATTACAAATAAGTTTCCATGACATTACCAATTGCAAGATGTTGTTGTCATTCGGATGAAACCGTGAATCCTTTAACATCAAGCCAGGACAAACTTCCAATATCATATAGAAAATAATCAACAATGGCTTTAGATCCATTATTGTTTTTGATAATTGATGTTGGATGAAGATCATACAGATCATACTGAAGAAAATCTGTGTTTAAACTTCTGATTTTGCAAAATCTCATCCTCTTCATCACTAGTTGTTTTACTAGGATAACATATATGAAAGGTCACAAAATGAATCTAAATAAACTGTACAAAGAGATTCGTAATGGAAAGAAGCCGATGCAGAAATTGGTAAAAAATTGTTAGCGTTTAGTTGAAAGAAAACTTTAGAGAGAAAAAATCAAAAGTTTAAAAATTTAAACACCAATAATCTTAACATTTCAGATTTTATTGGAAAAAAAACAAAAACTCACCAAAGCCGGTGCCGGCCGAAGATGATTTCATTAAAAGGTTATTTTTATCGTTTTTTTTGTTGCGAGAGAAAAGATAAAAGTTCACTTAAATCATTTTTATATTCTATATTTAGTCCATAAATCTGAAGAAGGAATATGTAATGTTATGAAGCCTACTGGGATAAAACATGTAAATGAGGCCCCATCTATGTAAGGGCTCCTAATATTAAAAAAAAAAACTGTTTTATATATTAATTTATCAAAAATCAATGTTTTCAACAAAATATATATGGAAAATATATAATTTTTTTTAAAATAAAATATATGGTACTTGAAGGTAGATAATTTGTTCTTATCTCTTCATTTTTGTTCTCTTTAGATAATATTTTTGTTTGTATATTTTATGTATAGTTTTAATATTTATTTCGTGTTTACTACTTTAAAAAATGATTGGGCTCCAATAATGCTAGGTCGGGCTCTGGAAGCAAGAGAATGACCAAATATTGGAATAGTGGTGGGCTGATGGCGTTTTGAAGCACATAAAGAGTAGGTGCAGCAAGTTGCAACTTTTTTTTTTTGGTAAAATCAAGCTGCAACATTTACATTGGTAATAAGGATTATGGGTTCTGCCTCTACACATAAAAAGGCTAGGGACATCTACGATGATGTTTTAAGTATCATATATAAGCTGCTTCTATAATATACCAAAATCTATGAGAGGATTATGCAATGCAATGGGGTTGTCAGTAGTTGCATTAACAAGGTTAGTGGCTGTTGAATCACTTCTTTTACAACATCATTTATAGTAATTGAGCAACCCGAAACTAAAAACTCGGGCTGGTTAGCAAGTAGACATCTCAAATTGGTGGTCTAAATACCCACATCTTTTACACTTAACAAATTTATAAATACTTAACAAACACTATTGTAATATTGCATTGCTTATCACCAGCTGCAATTTTCAATAAGAAAGCCTTACCTATTCTCACTTCCACATTTAACTTAACTAACCTCATTTATTAATGCACCTACATAAAATTTGGGTCGACTTAGTTTATTTAAGAGAATAAAATGGTGGAATTTGGAATCTCCCTACAATTTCACCATGTGAAATGAAAGATATAGAAAAACATCTCACTAATTCTGCTGCAAAATGATTTTTCTATTAATTTTATTAAGAGCGAGGGCAGCGAGGTTATTTTCTATCAATTTTATAATATTTCAGTCACTTTTAGAACATAATTTAACAATGGCATTTCCTTCCCTTTTTTTTTGCTAAAATATTTCCTTTCTCTTCTCGTTGATGCTTACCACTTAACCAATTATCACTCCTGACTAGGCCTCCAATCTTTTATATGAAAGGATGCGGTAGGCGATTTTATTTTATTTTACAGGTGGGACGGCCGGTATCACTTGCCTTTGTGTCTTTATATATGTGTGTGTGTTATATGGACATGTACATAAGTTGTCGATTACACTCACTTTACGTAACATGTGTATCTATTTAACTAAGATAACATGAGTTGACAAATGAAGGAGACACTTCGCCCGACTTTAATCCTACTCCAAAAGCCGGACTTCGAAGCTGAAACAATATTTTCCAACGTATCAAACAATTTACTATTTTCCTGTACAAGCTGTACTATGGAAACCAAAAAAAAAAAAAAACATTTTCAGGCCCCCCTAATACTCGTAGGACTGAGACTTATTATCCAGAATCCGGATCCGCTCTAAAAATATAATATCTGGAATGCTAGAATCTGGATAGTAAAAAAAATTTTAGATCCGTCAAAAAAAATTTGGATCCGTTTTTTTAAAATATATTTAAATTTAAATTTTATTAATAATTATGCTTCATACATAAAATTATTTTTTATGATATTTTATTTTATTTTTATAATATCATATACATTCATATTATAAATCTTATATATATATATTTAATTTATGTATTATTTTAAAAATTAGTATATTAAAAATTATTTTTACGGATCCATATCCAAATATTGCGGGTAATATAATATCTAGATACACAGATCCAGATCCGGATCCAGATATCCTAATTTTTCGGATATCCGGATATGTTCCACCATTAGTAAGTTTTTTTTTCTCTCTTTCTTAATTTCCTCTTCAATACATAGCCGTTGTTTTTTTCTTGTAGGTCAGTTGCTCTCTGTTTCCCATAACATGGGGTTCTGGTTTCGCTTGTCTTCCGCTTCCGCCTCAACCTTTGTTGTCTTCTCCTTGTTTCTCCTCTTTGCACAATGGTTATGGATTTTCTTTTTGGATCTAGTTAAAATCATGGACGTTTTGGTTTATCTGGAGCTTCGACAAGGTGATAAGTCCCTCTTAGACTATGATTATTGCATGGTTCTTATGACGAGGTTCTTAGCGTAATATAAGAAGCATCTCTTAACTTTAACTAAGAAAAAGTTAAGAGACGGTTCTTATATTACGTTAAGAACTCCACTCTAAGAACCCACCTTAAGAACCCTGTAATAATCATGTCTTTAGGAGCCTTGAATCAGCCTTGAGCGTGCTGATTGGGCTAAGATTTTGGATTAGATATGAGATCCGAGACCCACCGGAATGTGTAATGTGTCGTTGCCGTCTCTGTTTCAGCCTCTTGATCTTGTTCCAATCGATCTCCTCTTCGGTTTGCTTCAAGGTTAGTGTAGAGTTCCTCCTTTCAATTTCGAGATTGAAATGTGGTGATGAGTCTTGCCACTAAAGACCTTTGTTCTTTAGTTCAAGCGAGAACTTTCATGACGTTACTACTGTGAATACTAGTGGTTTCCCTTCTAACTTTTTATTTCGATTCCTAAGGTTTTGAAGACGATCCCGTGACAACATCTTTGCTTGAACCAAAGCTTCTACGTTTCTCCTTGATGTTTTGGCCGCATCTTCTGTGTTGTGTAGCCGGATGAGGAGCCTGATGTTACCGCTTATGCTCAATCTGATTTTGCTCTTCACCTTCAGGGTGATGTCAGGTTGGAGTCGCACCCGTCTTTCCACCATGTTAGCTATGGCTCTGTTGCTTGGCGTCTTCCTCCTATAGTGTTCTAGGGATGTAGCCAGCCGCCATCAAAGCCGCTTGGAACCACCTTCAGGTAAGTGTTCCCCCGAACTGCCTTTATTAGCTATTTTTGGTCTCTTTGGTTTCTCGTGGTAATCAAGAAGTGTTATGTTTGTGGAGCAAATCTGTTGTCTCTTGTTATATTCTTATTAACTTCAAGGTCACCATTATTAATTGTCTTGGACTCAGTTCTTAGTTTCTTAAGCTTTTTCGTTAAACCTTTTTGCGACTTTTAGTAACAGAGTGGTTGTAAGAGCACCATTATCCACAAGGGGTTTTTATTAATTTTTTTTTTTTGTCTATTTATTAAAAAAAAAAAAAAAACATCAATCGCGGGCTGCCACGTGTCAGTAGAACCCGCAAACAGTACAAGAAACAAAAAAAAAAAAATCTCTTATTTGGGGTACATAAAAGATGTTTTTCGATCAGCTGGGTGGATCCCACCACTTGCACACCACCTAAGAACCCTTGCGATAAAGATGGCCTAAGACAAATTTGCGTTCAATTAATTTGTAACCAAACCTTCTTTCAAATAATGACTTTACATTTTTAACAAAAAATAAAAAATAAACATATTACGTTGCATGCCTATCCGTTCTTATTTGTATTGACATTAATTTTATTTCTTTAAACATATTGTTTGTTTAAATTGCTTTTTGGAAACGTCAAGACGTGACAGTGAACTAAGCACGTACGTATGCACTTAATAATATTGAATTTCACCAAGATGCACAAGAAGGCATGAAATGTACAACAGCACAAAGTACAACAATAGTTCCTAAAGAATGATTTTAAGATTCGTGGGCTCGAATATGTTACTTTTAGATTATCCTAGTGTGTGGTCATGCGACAGAAATATCTAATTATCTTTGCAAGCAACTAGATCTGATTGACATCAGTGGTCAACCCCCGAAAATTAGTCGGTTAGCTTACGGCCCACCAGATATTTCCAGGTTAACAAAAAAAAGAAAAGATTTAGGTGATGCTTTAATATTTGGTGTTCAAATCCGGCGTTTTCTTTACACTCTAAATATAAACTTTTAAAAAACTTTATAAATAATGAGTTGCAAACTTGCAATTTCGTTCAGAAGAGCTTAACTTCTAGCCGGCCTTTCATCACGAGCAACATATAGATGAGTTGGAACACAATATTGAATCATTGATAGCAGAAATGTTAAACTAGGCTTTAAGCCTACAGATCTAGTATGGAATAAATAGATATTCGTTTAGGTTTGTTTATGGGTATTTTTTAAGAAAAAAACAATTATATTTTGAATATTTATAACTAATTTATAGGTAACTTTTAAAAATATCATACTTTATAATTATGTTTTTAACCAAATGATTATGTTATATTTAGTTTGTATTTCTTAAACATGTTTATGTTAAAATTGATATTTAAAACCTATTAAAATTTGTTGATATCTTACGATATGATGTGATAAATTGATTAATGTTGTGAATCATGTGAATCACCATGAAGAAATAAAAGAAACTTAAGAGCAAAATTAATTGAGGTAAATATTTATTTAGGATTTGTATATTGATTATGTGAATGAATAAATTTTTTTATTTGTTAAACATATATTTATATCAGTTTCAGAATCTGATTTCCTTTCCTTTTAAAAAAATATTTATCTTATTAATGTTGGCATTTTTAATGGTCCATAGAGATTTAAGACACTTCTCGAATTAAAATTAATGTATTTTAATTTGTTTTTAGTTTGAATTTATTTTTATTATAAAGTTTTGAAATCAAATAAAAGCAGTTTGTTATTGAAAGCTGTATTAAAATTTGACAAAAGTTATTGACCAAAAAACTATTAAAAGAAAACAAAAACTAGTCTAAATTTGAACGAGATTTTTCAGATTTAATGGTTTGAAGCTAAACGGGCGTAAACAAATATGTGTATAAACATACCTGAAATTACATAGTTTGAACGGGTAGGGTCTAAGGGGACAGCCCGTATTATCATTCCTAATATTTGATACACATCTAAAGTGATACAGTTGCAGCATGCATGGAGACGATATAGCCAACCTTTTTGAACTTGTTTACCACTATGAAAGTCAAAACGATATAATCTCTTACTTACTAACTTAGTTGATCATATACGTACAAAGATGCAAAGAAGGCAATGAAAGACAAAGTAAAATAGGTATTTGTATAGAGACAGCCAGACAAGCAATGGAGAAGATTCCTCTCAGGATCCGGGACGGTTTACACGAAAAATGATATTCGGTCCGTGAAGGCACTTCAACTGGGGATAGTTAAATGTAAGTTTTGTAACTATGAAACAGTTTTCAAGCTAAATACCTCATCTTTTGTTGTTTGAGGGGTGGTGGTTAGAGCACCAGGGGTTCTAGTAGGAGAGGTTCTAAAAGTACACATATATGAATGTATATTATATGTATGTAATTACAGAGTTCTAAATTTTACGGAAAACGTAATCTAAAGTATCTGAAATTAGATATTTTAGGTTATGTTTTCTGTAAAGTTTAAAACTCTGTAATTACATACACATATATAATACATACATTTAAATATGTGTATTTTTAGAACCCTTCATACTAGAACCTCCAATAATGTTGCTTTTACTGTTAGCTAGATTGTCTTACAGTTAAGGGATTGGCCTTCTACACTACACGCAATGCAATTCTTTTTAGTGCAACGAGATACCCGCGACTACTTTTTGATTATTATGGAAGGGGTAATCTAAGTAATCTAAGTTGACCCGTAACTAAGAAAACTGCATTTTCACTAATATCCCTTTTTATTGTTTTCATGACTTCATCAAAACTCAGACGTTAAAAGGAAAATAAACCAAGAAAGGCATGATAAGTACACCAATAGTTACTAAATGCTATCACATTTGAATATTCAAATGAGACTTTTCGATTATTATCTTTTATAACTTTTCGATTTTGTGCCTTCAAAAATATCAAAAGACTTTCTTTATCAAAAATACCAAAAGACTTTCTTTTTAATAAAAACCAAAAGATAACAACAACGAAATTTCTTACGGTCCTAAATGCTTCTACATACACAAACAAGATCTGTATGATTTGTCAATACATTTCATTGACTTGATATAATTAAATACAGCTCCCACATCATCTCATGGGTACGTACCTTAAGAAAATATAATTAAATTATCACCAAACTCAATCTCTGCAAATTTGGGTGTGTTGTGTTGCGAATTGCGATTCGTACCCTTTGGTATCTGAAAAAGCTAATTATTTTGTCTACAGTTCGTTCGTTCGTTCGTTCGTTTGTTCGAGGTTACTACGCGTAGTTTATAAGTATCAATCAAAAATGGACTGAGACCTTTGACTTTTCTTCTTATTGAATGACCCGGTAAAACGACTGGTTTACTTTTCTTCGATCGTCTTGGGTCTTGGCAGAGAGAGAGAGAGAGAGATGCATAAGAAGACAAACTCTTTCAACTTCTCTGTCTGAATAAACACCACAAGTCGAGAAGCTTGTTGGGTTCGAGAAGCAGATAGTTTTCCAGAAGCAAAGTCCGTTTTTTCATCCTCTGATTTATTACCAAAGGGATCTAGAAAATTCGTTAAATTTCATAAGGGTTTTAAGAAGCTTCATAGCTTAACAGTGTTGGGTTTAAGATAATTCATCTCTCACTTTGTTAAAGTTCGAAGCTTTTTTATATTTTAAACAGAGCTTTTCTATCTTCATCTTCTAGGATTGAAAGTCTTGATCTTTGGTAACAAGAGTCTCTTGTGTTAGTATCTAAAGCTTTAGAGATGGATGAGACTAATCATGGAGGTTCATCAAGCTCACTTCCACCTTTCCTCACCAAAACATACGAGATGGTTGATGATTCCTCATCTGATTCAATCGTCTCTTGGAGTCAGAGCAACAGAAGCTTCATCGTTTGGAACCCACCAGAGTTTTCAAGAGACCTTCTTCCAAGATTCTTCAAGCACAACAACTTCTCTAGCTTTATCCGTCAGCTTAACACATACGTAAGTGTTTAGTTATGCTCTGTTTTTTCTTAACCTCATCTTCCTTGTGGTTCAAGTTTAGTTGGACCTTTTTGTCTGTAGGGTTTTAGAAAATCTGATCCTGAGCAGTGGGAGTTTGCGAATGATGATTTCGTTAGAGGTCAACCTCATCTTATGAAGAACATCCATAGACGCAAACCTGTTCACAGCCACTCTCTACCTAACCTCCAAGCTCAGCAGAACCCTTTGACTGATTCAGAACGACAGAGAATGAGTAGTCAGATCGAGAGACTGACCAAGGAGAAAGAAGGGTTGCTTCAAGAGTTACATAAACAAGAGGAGGAACGAGAGGTGTTTGAGCAACAAGTTACGAAACTAAAAGATCAGTTACAACACATGGAGAAGCGTCAGAAGACAATGGCTTCGTATGTTTCTCAAGTATTGGACAAACCAGAGCTTGCTTTGAACCTCTCGCCGTGTCTACCCGAGACGAACGAGAGGAAGAGAAGGCTCCCTAGGATGTTGGAAGGTTCTACAAGCCCTTCAGATGAAACAGAACATCAGGTGGAACAGTTAGAGTCATCATTAGCGGTTTGGGAGAATCTTGTATCTGATGATTCTTGTGAGGGCATGGCACAATCAACAAGAAGCATGATGACACTTGATGTGGATGAATTATCTACTTGTCCTGAAAGTCCTCCTCTTTCTTGCATACAGCTAAGTATCGACACACGTCCCAAATCTCCTCCTTCTACGAGGATCATCGACATGAACTCTGATCCTGATGTTTCAAAAGAACAGAACACCATTGCTCCTCCTCCAGCAGCAGGAGTGAATGATGTCTTCTGGCAGCAGCTTTTGACAGAGAATCCTGGCTCAACCGAGCAACCGGAAGTTCAACCAGAGAGGAAAGAAGATAAAGCTGAAGATCGAAGTGAAGAATGTTGGTGGAATTCGAGGAATGTGAATGCAATTACAGAACAGCTTGGACATCTGACTTCTTGAGAGAGAGAAGTCCATATGTCAAGTAATCTCTACTTTAGATCTGTTTCTAGTTTCTTGTAATATAAGTTTCTTCTTTTTCAGATCATTGTATTAGGTTATAAGCATTTGGGTATGGTTCTGCCTTTCATCATCACATGTATGTCCTTTCACATTTTACCATCGAGCTTAACACCTATGTAAGGTTTTGTATATGTCTAAGAGTATATCCGAGTTTTAGAATCATGCAGTTCTAAATCTGAGCAATATCATTGACAACGTAAAATGGATGTTCGAGTCCAAGTATCATGTACAAAGTATCGTAGATTAGACAATATGGAGAAGTGTCCACGTTTGGGTCATATGAACAAATCATTAGAGAATCATTATTGTATAATCAATATAGATAAATCAGTATATCATGGATAAGATATTTTATTGTGGACGAGCTTTCATAGACACTTTATTCAGTTTATATCATTTAAATTGAACATTTGTTTCATGTTCATTTCATATTGAACAATTATTTTATGTTGAACACACAATCGAACTTGTTATTACAACTCTTTCTCTATACATATAATTCTTAAAAAGAAATTTCATGGATAATATTTTCAATCATACAAAGTTATTATGGATGGAGTTTGGTGGACAAATTTCCCAATCTTACAAGGTTTCGTAGATGAAGTTTTGTAAACGGATTTTCGTGGACGATACTCCTATGTTTACGAAATGTGATGGGGTAGGTTATCCGGTTAAACGATATCTCAGGCTATAATCATGGTTAATGGATTTGATGGTTAATCATAGAATTAGTTATGTAATGAAATATGATAGCCATTCAAGATGAGCAACCTTGGTAAGAAACTCAAATCAAATTCTAAATCCATAAACTTTTAATTGACTAAACATGTGATAAAATTAATTGTAAGAGAAATTCCCTTGGATAGCCCCTTTTAGTTTGTTTGTCACAAAAATAGTTTTTAAATAAGAAAATAACCAAAATGTTTTTTTTAGAAGCTAAAAAAATCATTTATATGCATTTATACTCCTAAGGTTAACTAATTGCACTTTAGGGTTTAGAGTTAAGGGGT